>CAAKHC010001546.1:6609-67082 GCA_901007825.1 Macroramphosus scolopax
CTCATATCTGCTACAAGAATTGACCCATGAACTGAGGGAGGAATGATCTCAGTGTCCATTTTCAGTTTCAGCACAGGTCAAACTCAGTCCAAGTAAACTCATTCCCTGAAATGCTGATGCAATCATCCCCATATTTCTTTTCAATTTAGTCCAGTTAGACATAAGAAAAACACTTCATGACAGTGATCATTTACATGCCTTACATCCCAGATGTTGTGGCTCATCAAATGATGAACAGTAAGACAGCCAGCGAGCTCCAGCCCTATGAATGTCAAATTGATTTGTCTTCCCAGCCGTGTGACGCGCACAGACATGTCAGTATGCTCTCCCTATCCTTCATGCCCCTCCCTACTCTCTCTTTATCTGTACAGCCCTGTTGTCATCCTGTCTTTAACATGGCTCAATCAGGGGTTGCGCAGGCAGATATTAGTGGTTGTCCATTCCTCATTGTTGCAGGAAGTAAGGTCCATTGTTTTCTGTGTTTGCTTATAGCCGGAAACTCTGTCTCGTTCATTCTTGCTTAACCCTTTGTAGCTTTGTGGCAACATTAAACACTACTCAGAGGATGGCAGGGTTATATAATATTAAAAGTAAGCCATCAATGTAAAGCTGGTTGTCTACATGTTTAATGTGAGAAGATATTTTAATGACGTGTTACCCCAGTCCGCGAAGGCACGTCAGTAATGTGAATCCTGGGATTAGAGTTAAGAAGAGTACATCACTGTGGCATTAGCAGTGTTAGTAGCTTCTGGGTGATTCTGTGGACAGTTCCAGACAATTTGAAGAGTGTACTGAGGTTTTGATGTTTGTAATATGCCCACAGAGCAAACCTTAATGTTAGTAAAGCAATTTTTTTATATTGCTTTTCCCATTCTTGCTAATTAGCTTAATTGCTTATAAGGTTGCTCGGCCTGAGACATGTTTACAGTTTTGTCCCTGGGGCATTACAAAAAAAGAAATACAAGAAAATAAGTCCAGTTAAATTCAAACATCTACATGTTAAGAAGTGAAAATGAGTGTGAAGTCGTTTACATCCTGCATTCAGTTTCTATAACCTGCTTCTACGTATTTTCAAGATGCAGTATTTCGTTTTATGATAAATTTGATAATTATTGATATATTGAGCGCTTTCTCTTTCGTTTGTTTTTTCTGTGCTTTGAAATTAAGGGAATTGAAAACTGAATTTCACAGTCTCGATAAATTTCCCTGTATTGAAGCATTAAGGTGTGCTGTCTAAATCAGTGTTAATGATTGGAAACTACAGTGATGAGATTTACAAGATTGTTAAAAGAAATCCTGCAAAATTAAATTGCAATATTGTCAGAATCTGCAAGTTAGAATGTCATTTGTGAGTCATTATATTTTTCTGTTTGTGAAATATGAGGATGACATTTAGAATAAATATACTCTAAATACAAATTTTGTATATTCACACTTTTAGTCAGAGATTTTGTCATTTTAATCATAAAATGATAAACCACAATTTTCCGAAATATTGCAATAGGTATTGCAATGCTTTGTTTCTCTTTTAATTTGTGAAGTTGTGTCTGTAATCTAATAAATGTTCCCATCTCTTTCTGCAGAGCTTTCAAAGCTGGTGCAGACCAGAAGGTAAGACTGCATTTATCTCGCACATTGATCAAACACTTGGCATGCTATTGATACGACCGGATACTACAATGCCAGTGATTGAACTTGAAACTTGTCTTTAATCGTTGCTCACAACTGGCCAAAACAGTGTGTTATGTCACTTTGTGTTTAAATTTACTTGAGTCACCTGTCAAGGTCTCACAGCGTTCTTGTTTAGCAAAGCATCAGTGAGTCACTAATGAGTAGTTTACTGGATGGAGTCGTGTGAAGCATGCTGTGGTTTTCCTGTGTTTTTTTGTGTTGCCTTGCACAACTCCTGATACCAGACTATTACTGATTACAATACATTTCATTTCACTGTCGTGTCTCTTGAGAGCCACTTGGCCTGCTGATTACAGTTTGAATAGTACAATGTCGTCATTAACTGATTTGTGCTGCTTAGTGTTTTTAGAAAAGCAGATGGGACATTATACTTACACAAAGCCAATGTCCCATTCTAGTAGGTGTCCTTTTTCACTGCATGCATAATGCTCAGTGGTAAATGTCATTACTGAGACATGTCAGTCAAATATGACAACGTCTTACTTTGAACATTTTCATTTTACCGACGCTAGCAGATTACTTTGGCCAGTTCTTGGATGCCTGCCAGAAAAAATAAAATGACTGTCTTCACTCTTCTTAAGCACATTTCCCATGTGCAGAGAAAAGCCTGCAGGCTTTGACAGAGCTGCTCCTGCAGTTTGAAGTAATCATTTGCTATGAGAAAATAATCGGGCTGCACCGGAGGATGTCTTACCATAAAGTTTGGGATTGTGCAAGAGCAGAAGGAAATGTTACAGTGAGTCAGAAATGTCTAACTGCATGTTGTGTGCTGTGCTGCATTGTCTCCCTCTCTCATGTCCTCTTAGGATTTACTTGCTGCGGCTTCCGTTGAGCCAAAGTACTCCTTTGCCCCCAGCACAACCATTAACAAGATGGCGCGACCATTTACAGCAGGTGGTGGCAGTGCCAACTCAGGACCTGCCATTAAACCTGTGGCCTACTCTCCTAAACTTAACACCCCGCGCTCACAGGATCGTGCCAGTTTGCAGCAGCCACAAAATGGGTAGGTGGATAGGTAAATCAATAGTACGTAAACTTCGGATTCACAATGTTACTCATGCGGTTCGATTAATTTATTTGATTTCCAAACTAAATTTTCTTAAGAATTCACTTCACTGCAGAATAATTTGACAAAACTCAACTGCAAACAAATAATTTAATTGTAAGAAATCCTAGACAAACACAGGGCAAAGGACTTGTTACTCCACTCTCCGACAAGAAACGCCATGTCAAGCTTAAAATGATTTATATAGTTTAACACATAGACATACAGTATATATAGTACGTTGTCATGAAAGCTCAACAAAAGTTAAGCAAAAAGATTGTGATTGCCCCCTGGTGGCTGTTTGCAGTATAGGTCATAATTCTCACACCTCCATAATAGCGGATGATCCAAACAGATCACACGCCAAATCATTTTTCAAAGTAATCCTTTGTAATTTTAGGTTTTTATCACACGGATATGTGTTCTGGTTTTAGTTCTTTCTGATAAGTTTCATTTTAATTAGTTATTTAAAGCTATGCAAATGGGACGTGATGTCATGATAAACCGGTGCTCTGGTAGTCTTGGAATCATTTACAGATTTCTGTTTAGGAATCGCTCGTAAGAATGCTGACCGGGGATATGACGCTAACTTTCCTTAATCATAGTTGCTGTAAAAGTTAGATTTTGGCAGTAAACCGATTGCTCCTGATTGAAACTTACGGGAACTCGATACCACGGCTCCATTTCCCGATCACTGCGGCGTAGACTGTGGTTCGGAATGATGTCACTAGCGCAGTATGTCAGTGTTTATATCCACGATATAAGTGCACAGTAGGAGGTTTGTCCGGATATAATATACAGTCTATTGTTGAGTCAGTCATAGATCCTAAACCTTGAATAATTTAGGTAAAAAAAGAGGAGGTTTTCAAACCTTAAGTTAAATGACTCAAACAATTCCTGTTTGCTTTATTAAGCAGAAACAGATAAAAGGGAACACTTTGTTAGTTTTGGCTCCCTTAGGCTGAATAAACCCGAATGGAAGTTACTGGATGCAAAAAAATGTTTTTAAAGAGATCAGTGAAGAATATGTCAATATTCATTTACAGTGTTGTTGCCCCCTAAAGTCTTTTTCTTTTGTTTTCATTGTACTTAAAAGAAGTATACGTTTGTGTCGATACCAGACATTTTCACTGTCTCTCATCTCAAACTTCATGGATCAGTTTGCTCCTGATCTCTTTTTTTATTTTTCAAACATTTTAAATGTGATGCAAAACTGCTGAAAAACTGTTATCATTTCTGCTGCGTATTCAACTGAAGTTTAACATTTCTAAAAACAAAAGAAAACAGCTATAATTACATAAAATTTGTATTCTTCAGCTTTTATTTTCACTCAGTTTTCAGATCTTACAGAGAGTTGAGTATTGGATCTAAACACATGTTTAATGATCCAGAAAGTGGCAGTATAGCATTACATGTTCTGGTTCCTGTAATTTGGGTCATGGTAGCAGACTGCCACCAACATTGAGATGATGTCTGTTGCCGTATTTAGCCTCACTCATAAATTCTGCTGAGGTCTCAAACTACTCTAACTTCTGTGATGCTGGATTATTTAAACAGCCTTTCTAGCTTTCTCTAGAGAGGCTTCACATGTCAAGTTTCCCTGCAGATGGGAAACTGCACTCCTCCGGCCATCTTTGAAGGGAATGGAGCCTAATTATAACAGTCAGCCCAGTGTTGATGAAGACATTGCTGTATCTGTCCAGACGGTGAACAGTTTAATTCAAACAACGTATGTGTAATGCGTCCAGGCCTGTCATATTGAAACACATTTTGTAGGATATTGTTTGCACAGAGCTTATACTGACATCATGCGTCACTGCTGTGGCATTGATTGTTGTTGACGGGGTATCAGAGCACAAGAAACATTTGACTAACTGCAGCGGCGCAGAAATCTTTTTTTGGGCAAATGCCACAGCCATTTACATAACCCTGAAAAGCGTTTGTGTACGTGGCCAAGAGGATGGGAATGGCAAAGGTTTCATGCCAAATCTTTTTGGGTCAGGATGACAATAGGTTGATTTGACAGACACACAATGCTGCCTTTCTCTCACACAGCCTGTTGACAATAACAGCATGTCTCTTGTCACCTCTTGCATGTTTTCTGCATCCTGCTGATTTTTTGGTCTACTGATGTGCACAACCCTTGTCATATACTGACATGGTCTGTTCCTCCTTTCCCCTCAAAGCTGATACCTTTGATCTTATTTTCTGCTTCCCTCTTTTCTTTCAACTGTGCAGATGGAGACATATGACAAGTTAGTATATTTATTTTCTCATTCGCATTCCAGTATAAAACCATGATTGCTTTGCCTTTTAGATTTTCATTCACACTCATGTAACAATAAGTCACATCCTTTGTTACTCTGGTTCCCTTTTTTTTTTCCCTTTTTGTCTTACGGCCTCTTAAAAAGAACCGTGTCTGCTTACAAAATGGAAAAAAAGGGAATACAATAATTACTAGGTTGGGAACCGCTGCTCTCTTAGAATCCACACTACCATTTTCAAGTCATTTACCAGTTTCATTGATCTCCTTGTAATGAGAATGTGTTTTTCCACACAAGTAAAAAGTTCTTCACTCACCAACAAACTCATACTATTTACTTAATTCCTCTATATCTTCTGTCTGTCTGTTGACCTCATGTCTACATTTGATCTTTGGTCTCCTCCGCAGAGGTGAAGCTAATTACAATGATGATACATATGTGTTGTGTTGATGTGAGGGGCCTCTGCATGAAGGCTGCTTTGTCAGCTTAGGAGGTTAATACGATCAGGCTAATGCACTTGGGCGGATTCAAAGATTGTTTTTTCCAAACGGATGTCAGTTCACTACTAAGTCGTCATCGGTCATCATCTACTTACATTTTGATGACTGTTGCTTCCTTTGACCTGCAACTGGGTTTAAAATGGAAACCGCATATTTGTGCCGCATATGAGACCACAAGATACTACTAAATATCTTATTCCGATAAAGTGTTCCCACAAGTAGGTCGAGGTTTTGTTTATATTGTCAGCTTTTCTCCAACAGAGTTCAATGACAATATGATCGCTAATGAGGCAATGTCCATTTATGAGATTCTACACTGTGCCCATGAGGAATCTTAGTAATGGGTAACCATTAGCTCACTTTATGCGTGCCTGTGTTTATAGACCATCCTCCTACATATTTGCATGATCCGTTTAGGATGTCCTCTATTTTCAAGATCACCTGATTAGCTGGTGTGAGTGAGTAGTCCCTAGATGTGTTAACCGCGCCTGCGGTGTGCTGCTGCTCGGTGTTTGTGCAGGCACGGCCTCCTGTTGGACAACAGGCACTGTTATATCCCCAACGACCGCAGCAAGAAGAGGCTGATCCAGGACACTGAGGACTGGCAACCCCGCACTGGTACCACCCAGTCCCGCTCCTTCCGCATCCTGGCACAGCTCACAGGCACCGACTTCAGTAAGTCAGTGACGAAGCCCAGGCGTATCAGAGTGAAGGAACGGGGATTCTGATAGTCAAGACAAGTTATGGAGTAGGCCTGTGAGGGAAAAGTTGATCAGATATGATGGTTACAGTCTGTGAGAGTGACAGTTGAGTGAGTGATGCCGTACAAATGGAAACTAGGGTATCCATTTTTCAGCTGCTACGAGGGGCCTAAACTGTGAGGTGGCTGCTATCGTCAGTGATAAAGAAAGCATTTTATTCATGACTTTAACAAGTCTGACATATCGACTACACATTTATGTGTTGATCATCACAGCAGAGCCTCCACAGTGAGTTAAAGTAAGAAGAGCACCAGCCTTTATAATAAGGGTATATATGTATATGTCCTTACATATCTATGCTTAAGCTTGCTAATCAGGTTGGAGCTGGTCGGTCCGATCTTGTTACACCACTTAGTACATCAAGAGGTGATAGTGAATCACTGTAGTGTGAAAGGGCAGAAGGTCTACTCTGAGCTCACTCCGGATGTCTGAGCTCCTTATCCTAGAGGTGGGAAATCATTTAGGCCACTTGTATGGGTGATCTCATTCTTTCAGTCCCTACTTAAAGCTCATGACCGTAGGTGAGGGTTAGAACGTAAATCTGTAAATTAGGAGTTAAGCCCTCCGGCTTAGCACAACAGACCGAGGCAAAGACGGAATTACCGCTGATGGCTGACCAATTCATATGTCTACTCACCTTCCACCTTGCTCTCACTTGTGAACAAGATCCCAAGATACCTGAGCTTCTTCACTCCATAGCTTACTATGGTAGTTAACTTTTTAATGTTATTAACAGTTAGCATTTCGTTTCTTACGATTGGGTTAGGAAGCCCAAAGTTCTGCGGATATGCTGCCCCCTATTGGTGTCGAGTGCAAATACAACAGTTGTCCAAATGTTACATACAGCACCTTTACTTATTATTTATGTCAGTGTCTGATCAGCTTTTTTGAGTACATGTCTGTTAGCGTCAGGCAGTCGATGTGTGTCACCTTGTTAATGTAAATTAGTGAGGCATTCTGATGTTTGTCTCTCCTGGATCTCTCAGTGCAGGACCCAGATGACGAGAACATGAAGAGGGCCAGGTAAAGTCTGAGTGTGGTTGATTTGAACAGCTGTTCGCCCCCCCTCCGTCACAGGTGTTGTAGTGTTTGTGCACTCATGTGTGAAAGCTTCAGTTTGGCAATTAGTAAAAAGAAAAATCTCAACTTTTTGATCTACCTTTTAATTGTGGAAAGCTATTTTAAACTGGCTGCTTCAAACACTGGCATGTGTGGCGTTGTTTCCTCATTTACATCATTGGCATATGCACCTGCCTCATGGCGTACATTACGGATTTTTTTAAATCTCAATGCACTATATTTATTCAGTCCGAGCTGTTTCACCTGTTTAATTCCTCTTCCTGTTTCTGATCTCTCCTTTTTTTAATTCTCTTCTCTGCGATCTATTTCCCTCCTGTCTCTCTGTGCTTCATATCTCTGTTGCTTGTGGGCAGGGAAAAGTTCCTCACCGAGATTCAGAGTCCCCGCTATGCCCGTCTGAGGGATTGGCACCACGACAGGTCCGCTCGCGCCCTAAATATCAAATCCTGAGCGACATCCTAGACACCATGGGATGCAGACCCCAGCCTGAGCCTGCTAGAGATAGCCACACCGCAACGACTACGCGACAAAGACGATGAAGATAGTCAACTGTCCAAACGCAGTTAAATAATTCACCTTTCGGATAAAGTTTGGGTGAAAAAGAAGTTCGGGGGAAAAAAAGAAAAGCAAACCAAAAATACAAGTATCACAGCCAAGAAGACAAAGCTTAAAGTGGAACCTTGCATACTGAGCCATATTGTAAAATCTCCGTCTGAATTTCTGACTTGATGATTGCTGACAACACTATGGACCACTGTGTCTGTAGCCCTGTTTTCCCTTTCACACTGTTGTTGGAGTAAACTGGTGGGAAGATGGGAACGTTGTTCTCAACAGTGTGAAACGCCTTTCTGTTTGCTATTCTACTTTTCATTGTGACGTTCAGACCCTCTTCACCTCTCTCTCTCTCTCTCCCCCACTCACTCTCTGCTGTTTCCATTTGATTTCTTACTTTTGAGTTTTCATTTCTGATCCCCGCATCTTATTTGCTTCTCCAGCCATTAAGAAAGAAAAGGAACATAAAGCTGTACTTGTTATTTTTTTTTGCTGTCATCAAAAATATAAAACATCTGAAAAAGCAACTATTGATTCTCTGTCCTTTTCTTCTGTGTATCTTTCATTTTTCACTCTTTCAGTATTCAAGCTTAATTATCTTTAATTATCTTTTCATCCAACTCTTTTCGCAATTTCTTTGCTTTCTCAAATTGATTCGCAATCACTGCAATTACTAAAGCAGGGTATCATACAACCTCACTGCAGGAAACCTATCACAAATCACAATACGCAGGCCAGGATAGGATAAGATCTCAACACATTGGCCACTTATCACAACACATGCTGATTTTGAACAATGTCCATGGAACCACGTCCTACACTGAATTTATTACAGCAGCTGTTCTCAATTTTTCTGTGTAACGGCGAAAGCAAAACCTTAAGGTTCATACAACTTCAAACAGCTTCAGGTGAACAGGGGCCTGTGTTATGAAGCAGGTTCATAGTTTCCGTGATATTTTTAAGCGATCTGGCACAGCAATCGCAGTGATGGATAAAAGGCATCCTGACAGTGGTTATAAACCGCTTAAGTCCACCCAGGTTTTCCAAGTCTGGTTATAAACATGTTCACATAAAAAGGTTTGATGTTGGCACCAGAGTATTAATCTCAAACATATGTTATCCTTAACAGTATGTGGAATATAGCTCCATATCAAAGAAGCTAAAGGAAAGAATGCTGCTGCAGCCAGAGCAGGAAGAAAAGCTGCAGAAAGCAAAATAAATGGCTGACTGTGTGAGATTGTGAGAAAGTTAATAGTGTTATCAATATCACTGGCCATTCATTAAGACTCTAGTAGATCCGAGTATAATCATAACTGTGTTTTTCCATTAATTGAATAGGCTGGTAAATGCATTCCTGTGGCGTTTAAATCAATAATAGTGTCATTCTTTCAGCTGCAACCCTGGAGCTGTTAAACCTTATGTTAGAAAGTGAAGAGTAAATATAAAACATTATTCAAACCGTTAAGTACGCTTAGTTTCAAATCTTATCAGGTCAGCAAGTACAAGGCTGCAGTGCTTTCATGAGTCTCTCTATCAGGCTCAAATTGCTAAACAAAGACATGGAGCACAATTAGTCTATGAATGATATGGCTTTAAATTTAATCACAGCCAAGGGTAAAACACAGAGTAGCAGAGTCTACGATCTGGCAGTGGGGAAGCAGCAGGCCTGAGTATTTCTAGAGGCCTCGGTTATAGAGACGAGATGCAGGTGGTGCGGCTCTGTTCTGATTCCCCCCACCCCACACACACACACACACACACGCACACACTTGCAACAGGTTAGTTATTGAAGGCATTGAAGTGAAGGCATGGCAGATGACGTCCCAGGTGCAGCTGAAACAGTTTTTGCCGTGCTGTGAAAATTGTTGTGCAGTTAGGCATAAAACCCCAAATGGATCTGCACACATGAAGTCCTACAGGTTTCAGAAGTGCAGAGCTGCCTGGTGAGAAAATGATCACTGCCCTGAAGTAAAAAAAAAATAATTATTGATACATTTTTCTATAATCTTGAACTTTAAAAATTGAAATTTAAGTCATGAGAGAAAGAAAAGAAACTTTGTGATTGTAGATACAGAAAATTCAACTTTAGTTAAGTCTGTCATTTTGTCAATGATGACTTAACAATAAAATCTTATATTCAGCAAATATATGATCACTCACACATAGTTGTTTATGGTAGGAGGCAACATTAATTGAAACAAGGTCTGTAATAACAAAACGTTGTCTTGACATGATGCACGTTGTAATTAGTCTCAATAAAGAACAAAGAAGAAAGAACTTTGATCAAAACATAAAAAGAGGAAGCAGCTTTGAGAAAGGCAGCCTCCTCAGACATGCGGCACCATTTGTTTTTCACATTCAGGTACTAGTAGACCTGCGTCATCTTTACCTCCACACAGTGGAGGGTGACATATGTCAGCAGCTGCTTGCTCCATCTAAAATCAAAAGCTCCATCTTTTCTTTGCCTGACGCCAACAGTGTAGTTTGCTCTCCTCATTCCTCTGGTTGATGCATCCCACTGCAGAGTAAGCTAAAAAAAAAAAAGACAAAAAACAGAGGTGGATCTGAAAGCAATGGTGTTGAGAATGAACAGCACATGTCAAAGGGATATTTCATGGATTGTGCCTCTGCAGCATTCCGTGAACTAACTGAAGGATAAAAGACATCATATGGCTACATTCTGTGATGCGGGATGTATGTCCCTGCCTCACACTGAGCCGCTGCTGAGCAGAGAGGGGTAAAAGAATTTTGGAAGATGTAGAAATGACAAAAAAAAACATGATCCTGGTGGGAATAAACACCATTGTGGATGTGCTCAAATTTGCAACAGCAACCACCTGTGAGGTACAGCCGAATAAAAACCTCTGTTGAGGCGTGTGAGTGACACCAGCGTCATTGGCTCGGAGCAAAGGGAGAGTGTGTAGCGTGGAGCTGCTGTGTTCACCAGGATGGTTTGTGAGTTGTTGGGTTTGCAGGCTTACCGGTCTGAAGGTTGGGGGCAGCAGACCCTGGGTTTGTGGATCCAACCCTCCGAAGCCCTTCCCCCCCCCCGTCCTCCGCCTGACCCGGCTCCCTGTATGTTTTCTTGTCTCTGTTTTGCAGTCGTTTCTCTCCAAAAGTCTCCTCCCTTAATTTTGAAAGATTTAACTTCCTCTCTTCCAGCCCTCCAAGTCATCTTCTTGAAATTTCAGAGGGATTTATTATTCATTATTATTCAGAGTATGCTGTTTGGAAATAGACCGTTTTTATTCTTGCTCATGCTCGATAGCTCCCAGCTGTACGTCTGTCATTTCCTCTTCCCTTTGTAATCTCTCTTGTTTAGTTGTTTGGATACAAAAGTATAATTGATAGGCCAACTTGACTTGATACTACATCTACACACATATATGCAGTGTACTGTATGTGGTGATGCTGCAGCACAAGGCTGTTACAGGGTATGTCATTTCCTGTTTGCTAGTTTTTCTTTGCAAATGAGACATTATTTCATCATCTGTCACTCATGTGTTGTAGATGATGTAAACACTATAGATGCTTAAGGCAGTGTTATATTTTTTCCCAGGATAAGACGTCTCCAGAGCTCACTATCTCAGCTCAGAAGTTGTTTTTCCATCTCAGACTTGGTTTGAAGATTTTCTGAGTATAGCGACATTTGCTGCGGGTAACAGAACTTTTAAATGTAGAGACAACTCTTCACTTCCACAGATCTGCACATGCAGGCCTCAGGCGAAACTCTTCTGCAGCCGAATCTGACAGCACAACGGGTCTGATGAGTTTCTCAATCTCAAACTTTTCTTGTGATTGACGTCAATCAATCCACGGAGCTGTTCAGGTGTCCTACTACTCTCATTAGCGCTTTATCTGTTTCAAATGTCTGCAATCGTATGCACAGCACAGTACCTGTTGTCCAGCATCAATTATTTCAATTACAGGATTGATTTTGTCTCACAAAGGCTCAGACAAAATTGCAAGATGGCCTGCAAATCCATTTAAATTCTGTTTTTCCACACCAGGTGAGAATACCATGCTATCCTGCTGGTACTGATTACACTTAATAACAGCGAAGCTTATGGTCATAGACACAAAAGGAAATATGTGGTGCATCCTAATGGAAACAGCCATGGCTGCTGATATCCAATCATGACGTTCATTGAGTAGTCACCATGGTTACTGAGTGGTGTGTGTGTGTGCACCTTTTTCTAATTAGTCATTTTCTCCCCACAGCCTTGAGCCAACTCCTTCACTTGCCAAGGCCCAGGCAGCAAACAAACCAGATGGTGAGTTTCTGCTCCTGCTGGTGCGTAAAAAAAAGAACCCCAGCAGCATCCAGTGGAGGTTGTGCTAATAGATTCTTATTAAATGTCAATACATGAGCATCAGCAGAGGCATGACGCATACATTTGTCACAACATACATCTGGAGGGAGTGAAAATGTTTTACAAATGTTAGCCCCCCTTTTGTAAAAAGTTTTTCTGAGTTTTTTTAAACAAATCACCTCTGTGTCTCTGGCCCAGGCTCCAAGACGGCTGCTGCAGCAGCAGGTGCTTCAGCTCCATCTTCTCGACCACCGTGGGTCACTGACCCTAATTTCGCGGATCGTTTTCGCCCAGACAAGACGAGTACCGTCGTGACCCAGCACCAGCAGCCGGTGCAGCCCACGCCGATGCAGAACCGCAGCTCCATCCTCCAGGCAGCGCAGCATGCGCCTGAGGACAGCGGGAGGACCCCGATGTGTGGTGCCTGCAACAAAATAATCAGGTGAGTTGGCCTGGCCCGATCAATGGTGACAGCTCGTATAGTATAGAAATGTCACATCATTTGACACACACACTGACAGACTGTTTGTCTGCTGCAAATGGAATCCGTCAGCAAAATTAACACAGTCTGTTATCACTGGAGACGAGCATTACGCCGACATTTAAATAATTGAAATCTCATTTCATACATTTCACAGAGACCTTAGTTCTATTCTGGTCACTGTGGCAAGCAAACAAATGAGCTGTTTTTCATCAAGCGGAGACATTCCTGAAGAACCCTTTCAGATGGAAGTGTCAAATTCTTTTCACATTTCACAGAAGGAACAAAACAAATGGAAAAAAGATGTGTCGTCAATGTGTGTGTGTGTGTGTTTTGGCTTGTGTTTCATAGGGGTCGGTACCTGGTAGCACTCGGACGTTCTTGGCACCCGGAGGAGTTCACATGCTCACAGTGTAAGGCCGTCCTGGAGGAGGGGGGGTTCTTCGAGGAGAGAGGATCTGTTTTCTGTACCAAGTGCCACGATAACCGATACGCACCCAACTGTGCCAAGTGCAAAAAGAAGATCACAGGGGTAAGAGCTGCACCATCGTATGAAGCAAAGTCAAAACCAGAAACACTCGAGCATTTTATAATCCTGAGACATTTGAATTAGGCAGCTGTTTCAAACATACGGATGTAGCCTCTCTGTACTCCAGCAACACCAGCTGAGCTGAAAATAAAAAAACTGACGTGCTTTTTCCTGTCTCATCAGGAGATCATGCATGCCCTGAAGATGACTTACCATGTTCAGTGTTTCAAGTGCGCTGCCTGCAAGAGTCCCATCAGGAACCAAGCCTTCTACATGGAGGAGGGAGAACCTTACTGTGAGAAAGGTGAGACATGACATCATTCGAGGAAAAAGACTCTTTCTTTATCCCTTTGATAACAATTTAGCAGAAGACAATAATGGAAAAAAAACCCAAAAAACAAACTCAGTCTCCTATTTAAAGTACCTGGTGAACTCCATTGTTTGACAGCAAATGGTGTATGAGGCATCGACAACCCAGTGGGTGATGCAGATGCAGTCGGTGTTACTGGAGATAAAGTGGAGTGGAGATTATTTTTCGAAATCTGGGACTCGTTGCATCCAAGAACCTCCCGCTCACATGCTCTGAGTTTTTCTACACTTTCTCCTACACTGATAAACTGGAACATTTCCATCACTCCACTTCCTGCTTCAAGACAAGAGTGGAAATAATAATTATGGCTCTGATAATTGTTATGTAATGTAAAGACTTGTCTTCGTCTTATTTATAGTTAATAATAGGTTCCCTGTGGCACATTCCTGAGGTGACATACAGGAGAGGAAAAAAATACTTATCTGAAGAGAAAAATTATTTCCAGGAATGGATGAGTGGCACCTACAGAAACTACAGTTTGAGTAGAAACTTTTAAGTATTTAAAGCTAATGAATCAGACGAACATAGGGGACAAAAGACGAAGCATGAGATCCTCAGTGGGTCAGTCCAATGATCAGTTTTGAACAATTAACTGTAAATCTGCTTTGAGCCAAAACCACATAAATTAACAGAAACTCTGTCAAAGGTCCGTCACAGAGTATGGTAGGTATTTATTAACTTTCACAGAGATGATAAACACATGGCATAATTTGGATTATTTTGACTGATATTGCAAGTTGATTTGCAGTATTACAGTTAACAATCATTTTTGCTCCGTTTTCATTGTAAAACATGGAAATATTGGAAATATTTTCCCGTGTGAGCCCAGCGTTAACCCAGTGTGAGTCAGGACATCACTGCGACGTAATGCTTTATGTAAAACGGTGTTTTAAAACACATTTTGTCCATAACAAACATTGGATGTCCCAGGATTTGAAAATTGCCGCAGGCCATGTTGCACTTTCGATGAGATTTGAATTAATTGTTCAGCCCTACTTTAAACAGTAAAATGTGGCCACTGGGATTCCAGAGGTCTTGCAGAGCGCATGTTGTGATCATGTTGTGTCTGTAGAGAAAATGGCTCCCTGTGGGAATCCTTTTCATATTTTTATCAAGCTATTTGTAACACTCCATTGTTGCATTGTTGCTGTTGGGATTGGAGCGGACCTGCATCATGAATCTCTCACCACAGTCAATCATAGTGTGATGTTTTCATCTGCTGTAATCTATTCAGTCCAGTTTACTTCCGACACGTCCCCGTTGGTTTTTATGAATGGGGTGTCTCTTCTATTGTGCTTTAAATGACTTAGCAGGCGACATGTTTCTCTCTCACGACCGAGGCTCTGACATTGATTGCTGCTTTATCAGAGGCGAAGCCAGGGTACTCAAGTTCTGAATAATACCTCTAACGTAGATAAACATTGTGCCACCTCAGCATCTTTCAGGCATTGTGCAGCTCTCACACACTCACGCTTGAGAAGCAGCATTATAACCTGACAATTTGCCCAGAGTTGCTGTGATGAACGAGACGAGGCAAATCCAGTTAAGTATCTGGAGCAATATCCCCTCGTCGTAATCCCTCCCTCACACGCAACCGCAGTAATGTACGGTGGGGGCGGTGTGTGTGTGAGGGGGTGGGGGGGGTCAAAAGAATGCAAACGCCAAAGAATTAACTGTCAAATGTCGAGAAGAGGCTACATGTGGTTTCCAAAAAACTACATTAAAGCCTCAATTCAAGTTCTCAAGTGTCTGTGATATCACTCTTTTTCAAAAGGAAATACATCCAGTTCTTTATAAGATGAAAGAGGAGGAACCCTATTTCACACTCCAGAACATCCTATCAAGGTTAAGTGGTGTTTACATAGGGGGATGGGGGAGGCTGTGGAGGATGCCTGACCTGCTTTCTTGGATGATAAAACCAGCTCCTCTCCATCACCTTTCTCTTTCCAGATTATGAGAAGATGTTTGGCACCAAATGCCACGGCTGTGACTTTAAGATTGATGCCGGGGATCGGTTTCTGGAGGCCTTGGGCTACAGCTGGCATGATTCATGCTTCGTCTGTGCGGTAAGTCATTTTGATCAATATGGCTCCCTTTGGGGCTGTCTTTGCCCCATCTCTTCTGGCTGCCCCGCACAATGCCATCTGAGAAATCTGCCTCAATCGTGTGACATCGAGATTTCCCCTCCAACACTGTCTTTTTATCTTTTCCATCTCTCTTTCACTCTTGTGAAGAAGCTAATAAATGCTGTCACGTAAATCGTATGTGTTTGGTCAGCAGAAAAGCTGTTTGAATTCACATTGGCTATATGAACATCTGACATCTACTCTACCCCTGTTTTCCAATCTGGCTGTCTGCCTCCTCTAAAGCTCTGCCAAATCAACCTGGAGGGGAAGACGTTCTACTCGAAGAAGGATAAGCCCCTCTGCAAAGGCCATGCCTTTGCTCCAGTGTGAGCGAGCGAGCTTCAGCTTCAGAGGCAGGAACAATTCTCTCTTTCGTCGCTCCGCCCTGCAGCACACTCATCCACTCTCTGCATTGCCTCAGTTCCCTCCTGCAAACATTCTGTTTCTTTGTCTGAGGCTGACTTCACGTGCTGTTATTTTACTGTGCTGTTAGGACAGTTCCAGTGTTACTGCCTGTAATACCAAATGCTGTGTTGTGTAACTGGAAGTAGTCCAGGAGTTTTGTCATGTCATGAACTTGTTGACCTTTTTATATCATTTTAAATTGGACATCTGAAAAGCCCCCTACATTTACCCGGATTGTAATTGATAGTGAAGAATTCTCATGACTCTACTAATCTTCTCCTTGTTCAGTTTGAAGTAAGATAAAGTCGTTATCTTTCAAGTTGGAGGAGTCATAAGCCTCTAATAATGTCACATATTGCATAATGATCTACCACTACTCCAGCAGTAAGTGTGGAGAAGTGTTGGCCCCAATCAGGACCCTGGCCCACTCACTGGCTCTCACTGCTGTGGCTCTTCATGTAACGGGGGTCCAGGCAAGCGTTCCTGCTTGATCCTGCGACTCGTCACAGCGGCTCTCACTGTGCTGGCAAATCAGAGCACATACCGCCATTAATAATTCATTTATCTGTAATTGATCCAATTTGAATTGTCAGATGTGTGGGAAAGAATGTGGAATTATTGCTTTTTAACGTCTCACGTCCCAAGGTAAGGTAGATTTAGAATTGTTATACTTTTATTAAATAAAAGGACAGTTGCTTTTTTTTGTCCCTTATGTTACTATGATTATTATTCCTTAGACGACTTTCAAACCATGGTTGAATATGTATTTATATTGCTTCAGAATAAGCCTGTAAGTGTTTTTTATAGCTGCTGGTATTTCAAATAAATGCTTTAATAATGTCACATGCTGGGCAGAACACTGGGCTGAAACGTTTGGAAGTGAACCCGTCTGTAGGGCTTTCTACAGACTGACGATTGTTCAGTCTTTGCCCTCAGTGACAGCAGTGAAATGAACTTCATGGGTTTTTAAGTGCCTTTTTTTTACACAAATAGATTTAAAGCTGTAACAAATGCCTTATATAGTCTCTATGATCTAGATGTAGAAATAAATGTGGAGAAAAACTGTTGTATCTTTTTGTTCTATGCAAATGTCTGAAACTACTTTTAATTCAAATGTGATGTCACAAATTTAATACTGTTGTGTATTAAAGCTGACATTAAAATCAATTATCTGCTTTCTGCTGGAAGCTAAAGTGTCACAATAACATTTAATAACGACGAGACCACGGCTGAAGTAAAAGACCTAGTCCTTGATTTAACAATATATAATTTATTTACAACAATTTCAGGTTCAATTACTATACATACCTTTCTGAAATGTCATAGATAGATATATTTATATATATATACATAAGGCCAAGTAAATACTTGAAAGCACTTAGAAACGAATTTCCAAAATTCTACCCACAAATCCATATCATTGTCCAAAAAGTACAGAAAACCTCCCGAAGCAGGAGTTTTTCCGTTACCACAAAAGTTTTGACGACAATTTACATTGACGATAAGGAACACATAAGGTTAAAAAACAAATAATAGGGATTATACAATTGCATAAGCGCTGTGGCATGTAATAAATACAGCATTTTTGACTTGCAGAAAGGCAAGGGACATTGAATCAAGTAACTAAATGGAAATAAAGTCACGAGTACAGAAGTCTATTCTTAGCTCAAGAAAAAAAACAAAAACAGTTGGGTCAGAGTGACGGGTATGGTATACAGGTGAGGTACGCACACACCCACTCGCACTCACTAACACACACGTCCTTGACACTGAATAGTATGAGTGATACAAAATGTACAGTTGTGAGATGTGACCGATTTTCCCCCGGAAACACCGGCGCGATCCTAAACGGCTGAGCGAAGCAGGTATGTCACTGACACGAGTCGTACACGGAACTATCAGACCCAGATTTCATCATCACACACACAGTAATTGCAGATTTGTTGGACAGGTAAGATGTGAAGATAGATGCTGAACATCATGGCAGCTGGTGAATTACATTACTGAAATGTGCTTAGACAAGACATCCAAGACAATAACAGGGGTGATTTACACACAGTCTGACTGTACATGGCTCATCTAAACATGCTGTGTCAAGAGCGGCTTGTCAGCTTCCACGATCTCATGTCCTCTCTCCACACAGTCCCGGTGGAGGGGGTTCACTATGACAATTTCTCCTTTTTAAATGCTTACAGTTATAGAAATAGTCGACATAAGCAGATAAAGGACGGACAAAAACTGTGTAGAAACTTCCCGTAAAACGGTCTCTAAACCCTTAACACTGCAAAAAGTCTTCACTGCTAGATCGCCAAGGAACAGTATAGAGGCAAACACGTCACGGTTTAGACTCGACAAATGCTGCGCCAGTTAAGTGTCTTCTTTTTTTTTTTTGGCTTCATATTAAAATATAATTTACATTTCTTTACAAAGTGGTAAAACAGACAGGACACGTATTACTGCTCGAACAAACAGCATGACGTCGCTTCAAAGACGAGCGAGGAAATGAAATAAAGTCACGGGTTCGGACGTGAGTGAGTCGGCGACGCTGATACACTCTATGCTAGTTTCAAGTAAAGCAATGCAAAAACGATATTTGAATGGAACGACGTGAGGATGGAGTGGCCTCAAAAGATATTCATAAAACTTTGGTTAGCAATTCTGCTGATATACAGTATGCAAAGTGTCAGCACAGGGCTGCTATAGAAAAGGTATTTACATATTACATGTGACGGTGATCCATTTCAACATGAAAAGATTTATTTAAGGTGATCTCACCGTTTTGTCTGAAAGGGGCAAAGGCTACTCAAAGTTAAGCAAGATCTCAAAAAAGGTAAAAAAAAAAATGTAATTTCGTGGCATCTCTGCATCAAACGGAACAGGTGTCTTTTTAAAAACTGATGGTAGAGAGGAGGCGTTTAATGGTGTGAGAGAGACAAGCGAAAAGTGTTGAGATGCCACACAAGAAACAAGCAGCTCGCGAGAGGGAGAGAAACCACAAGGAAACATAAATATACATTCCAAATATCTGACAATCATAAAAGAAGCTCCGGTTCTTGTGAAAGGTCGGAGCCGCAGGAGCTGTGTGGATTTCATGAAACGGGCTCTCTTCACAACTTTAACAGACAACTTGACATGCAACCCTGAGGAGGAGAGACAACTATGGCTAATTTGGGACCGCTCACAACTTTTCAAAGTATAATCACCGAGCCAGATGCTGTGTTTACGTTGCCTGACCTTGCCGCTAACCATGATAAGCAAAATGTGAAGTCGCAGTTTGTGGTTTGCTGCGTGAATACGCTGTATCATTTTTTTTTGTCATCCTGGCTATAAATATAAAAAAAAAACTTTCCAAAGCATAGTGAGCAGTGGCGTGACACGAGGAATAAGCCACTCTTAACTCTCTCTGAGAGACGATAGCTGTGATGTGGAAACAATGTACCGCCCGCCACACAGCAGATCTAGAATTCCCACCAACATCGCTTTATGAATTATACAAACAAGGCTGCACAACTTTCCTTTCAAAGGACGTCATCTGGTGATGTTTTTGTCAAATTTCCGAGGCTCCACATTGTTCATGCGGATAATGACCTCTTGGCCATGTTTTATGGATAACATTATATCTGCTACAGAATTAATGCAATCAGAGGAAACGCCATTTAAGAAATGAGTCCTGACGATGTTCACATATACGCAGCCCTCTGGCTCCGTCATTAGCTGACATGAACGATCGGGGAATATATAAGTCGAGACATAAACTGGGTGGAAAATCACAGGCTCTAAATAGCAAACCTTTCTGAAAGATGACCTCAGAGAAGATATTACTCACTCCTCCCTCAAAAAGGTTTAAAGAACCCAAACCCCACATTTATTGATTGAGATGCTGTGAAGCGTCTTGCTGAATCAAGATGTCAAGGTGTCACATTCACAGTAGTGATGCCGGCTGAACTTAAAAACAGCACAAACAAGATGAGAAGGGTTCCGGGGCTCTGACATACAATCTATTTTAAGCTCGCGAGTCCAGGATGTGCTACAAGCCGTCTGTGTGTGTGTGTTTTTTGTGTTAAGAAAAAGACAATGACGCATGTGAGCACACATCTGAGCAGTGTCACTGGGTTCGGGAGGGGTCGTCACTGACCCTGATGACCTTGTGGAAAATGTGCTCAGTTTCTGAAGTGCCAATTGCATACGTCGCCTGTTGTCACATCCTTTTCTGTTTTTTTTAATATCGAATATATAACTTTCAAAATTGATGTTCAAAAATTATTCTGAATTTCAATATTCGTAACATTTGCATATTGCTCTTTATTAGCCATATATGGCCTATTTGTATTAAAGGCATTAACTTAGTGTTTCAGGTCAAACCGGGGCTGCAGGCGATTTCATTTAATGTAAATCTTTGACTTTTGGTTGAAAATAAATGGTATTTTATCTGCTGAGCTGCTTTCATGAATATTATTCATAGATGCCCAAACTCCACTTTCTGCTTCATTCATGTGATTGCAGTTATTTTTAAATATTTACTCCAATCCCACATTAACCCTTCACTACATCCTAAAGTGAAAAAGATGGGCAGCTCTGCTCTTCTTTTCCTGCTGCAGTCGTTTTTTTCCTGTGTTCTGCACTTTCCTCCGCACCAGTCTCTCCCCTTTTCTGTGTTAGCAGTCGCCGTCAGACACCAGGAATATCATGGCTTCCTGTTTGCCGATGTCGGCCATTACTGTGGCCAGCTGGTTGATGTTGCCGCTGTGGAAATGTTGCGCCTCCCACAGGTCCAGGATTACAGAGGTTGGGCTCGCTTTGGATGCAAAGAAACTCATGTGCCTGCACAGATGAGAGGGGGGGGGAAACAGAAACCAAGAGAACAATGAAACAGCTTTAATAAATCAAGTAATGTCCGCATATCGCGATGGACAGTCTCGTTTCCTCTGCTCCAAATGTATCTTAGGAAAACCATTCCAGCCGGTATTTTATCGTGCTATTGCTTCTTGTATCTCTATCAATGTCAGGTTTTATAGTGTGTCATATTGCTACATCCTGATACGCCGTGTTGGAGCACTTAGGGAAAAAAGAGAAGATATACTAACGTCTCCAAACTGCCATCAAATGTAGAGTCTGCAGCTTAAGCGCATAAGCCCCATTCTTCTTTATTTGATGCTGAAATTGGCCCTAAATCCCATTTAGTAAATCCTATATGGACTTTTCACAGCTAAGTCGGAAGTGACCTTTTCCATTTTAGGCGCGGAACCTTTCACGATCAAACCCAATCAATGACAACAAAGCAGTGGCCCCAGCCAGCTATATTTTTGATGTTGAGTGGGACCTGATCCCAAACGTACCCGAAGATGCTTGTTTGATTTAATGGCCTTTTTCTGTTCTCCAAATGTCTGGGGTCTTAACTGCTTTGTAGAGCACACATGACATTAAAAAGGAGAACAGCATAAAACCCACAGCACGGGGGGAGATTGCGCTGTGTGCGTGTTGTTTCCTGAAGCCCCTAAACGCCACAGAGTACTTTTCACCTTGAGAAAGGTCAGACAGAGTCCATTACTTTCTTGTATCTTCCGTCTGCCTGCTGAAGCATTCTGTGATGGTTATAAACATCTTTCCAGCGCACACAGCCTCCCTCTGCGTGAGCGCACAACAAAGAGGGGTGTTGGTCAACAATTGTCTGGGATTGAACCTCCGTGTCATTATTCAGATAAAAAAGACGGAGCTTAGTGTCCAACGTGTCAGCTCTGCTTATTCACCTCACTGTGTGAAACACAAGCTTATCTTGTATGGCTCAGAAGCAGCCTTTTGTCAGACTTGGGAGAGAAAGATCAAATAAAAGGTTCTTGGCATTTTAAGTTTTATCGATTGGTTCTGTTCCGCTTAGTCTGAACACTTTACAGACAAAAACACTGAAATACACCATGACAGGATGCCAAGGAGGCAAGGAGGCAAGGAGCAAGCTTTTTCAGGACAACATGTTGTTAAGGACGGATCAAAGAACGGAGCAGTTGTTCCTTCCTGACGCCTAAATGAGAATTGATTATGTTGAGCAAAACACTGCTAATTAAACCTGTAGTGCATCAATTCACTTTGTGATTAATTGGGGTAAATAAAGTTGATTGGACAAACTAAGTGTACCTATTTGATTTCATTACAAGGTAGGAATTTAATTGGAGGATGAGAGATCAATGTCTGGCACCTTACAGATAATCCAATGATGAAGTACAGTAACTTTGAGAACAAATTGGTCTGAGCTCGGCACAGATCCAAACCTCCTCCATCTTTTTGTGCAGCTGAAGGGCAGCTCGCTTGCTACCTTTCCAATTATAACTGCTAAGCAGATTGTTGTACACACAAGTTGATATGCAGACGTTAAGCTGCTTACCTGTTTGTTGGGGAAAAACTTGAAAGAGGGGTTGTGCTGTCTGTCTAAAAAAATGATAGCTGTATCCATCAAATTCACGTGAAGCTTTTAATGCTAACTGTATCAAATGAGATTTAGTTTGTAAGACAGAACCTTGTTTAGCTGAACTTTGAGCAAAACACACCATAATACCCTGAGGTAGACGAAGCCTCTGTATATGATGAAGATGACGCCTGCATTCTTCCTAATGGCCAGTAGGGGCAAAGCCACTGTTTGCAAGAAGTAGTCTGATTTAATAGCCCTGTTCAAACCCGGCATTTACATGCATCCTAAGTGGTCTGGCCACAAGTGGACCGCTCTGAATACGTGACTTCACACTTGACATTTGAATGCAACTCGACATACGTCTCCGGTGACTACTTGTGTTTTCGTTGTTTTGAACCGATGGGAGGCTGGGTATGTGCTTCCCGTTGGTCAGAAGTTAAAAGAAAAAAACAACAGACAAGGCCAAACCGGCCCAAGACGTTTAATGAACTTGTAATATATCTCTATTGGCTAAGGAAAAAGAGCCCTATGTAAATCTGTACTCTACGCTAAAGAATCCGTTTATAAATCCTGTTGGGCTCCAATGGTGTGCCGGCCCACTGTCCTTTGCCTCCTGATGGAGACAGCGCTCTCTTGTTTACAGTAAACCCAACGTCTCGAGGGAAAGGATCTTCTCAGGTGAGCATTGTAAATACATGGCCGCCAATCGCAAGTCCGTGCGCACTGAAGTTATCCTACCAGGTCAGAACAGAGAAAATGACCCAACTTCTCACTTGATTTATTACTGCGGTAAACATTTCCCTAATTAGTTTAGGGTCTTAATATCCAGATTCAAGTCTTCTTCATGATAGGTGGCATGAAGGTGGCTCTGATCCACCTCTTATATACAGTCTATGACAAGGATTGTGTCCTAGATAGCCTCTACGTGGAGCCGTTCAGAAACAGAGTAATTGTATGTCCATTATTTCGAACAAGCTACTCGTGTAATGCAGCTTTCTTTCTGTGCAACCTCTGTTCTCAAGAAAATAAATAAGGTCCTGCTGCATTACTTAAGAGGCTTTGTGAAAGCTGCTTCGATGCTTCGATGATCATTGATCAGATAAGGCTTCCTGGTAGACTTCGTATTTACCTCTCAAGTTTAAGTCTTTGTGCTAGCATTCTCCAGTCGGCTCCGTTGGGACAGGGGGCATCCAGGCTGCTGCAGATCTTCTGCCTTATGAGGTACGGGATCTGAAATGCGCTTGGCCCTGCCAGAGCTGTGGCGTTAGTGTCCATTAACAGAAACTCAGAGTCCACGGCTCGGGTGTCCTGTTTGGAGCAGAACAAACAAAACCTTCAGAAAAACAACCTTTAATCTCTTCACAGCTACAAAAACACAGCCAGGTGTGAATAACAAAACGAGGAACAACAGGGGTTGCGTGATCTGTTAACGACAAGGTAAGCCGAAAGTTACCTTGGCAATATTAAAGTCGAGGCTAAAGCTCTGTCCCTCCCCCTCCACCTGCCACACACACAGCTGGCAGGTGAGCGCACAGGTGCTGAGGCTGAGCCGCTCCAGAGTGAATGTGCAGTGCAGGTACCGCTGGGAACCGTTCCAGATGTGGTAGAACGGGATCTCCTGCAGAAAGACAGGCAGCACACAAACAGGCAACGCAGAAGCACAGTCAGAACTGCAAGTTTGAAACACGCCATAACAGGACCGCCTGCACAGAATACATCCAGATCGTCATTAATTATACTGACATAGACGGTCATTACTGGGTGAATATACAGTACATGAGGCTGCAGGCTGACAACATCTGGATAACTTCGACGGAAAAATGTGCTGTTGACAAAAAGTTTCTTTGAAGGGAGTGAGACTCATTAAGGGGTGAGCCAGATTCACTATACACAGCGGTCAAATTCCTGACAGTTAATATAATTGTCTCAAATTTGAATTATAATTAAGACAGCATTTGATAACCACCATTTAGAACTCCCAGTAGATACTGGCCAGGGTCAACCACAGTTAGCAACAGTTTCCCAGATGTTGGTGTGCAGGGCAGCATGCAAAGTGCTTCAATAAAAACATGGCGGGAAGCAGTGAAAGCCCTCTGGAGATTGTTCAGCCTTGAAGAGGAACTACCTTTTGACAACACTGCGATAATAATGAAGACAGTGATGAATTTGGTCTCTGCAATCGTGATATGTAATTTCATAGCGTTTCATCTCAGCTCATTACAGAAGCATTCTAGTATTTCACGAGATAAAACACTGTACATGACTGGCACGGGAATACTTTCCTGTTTATGCATGCGCATGCTTTTCAGGTCAGAGCTACAAATGATGATCATATTGTATAAGCTGACAAATCACAGCTCTCCTCTACAGTAAATCATGTGACTAAGATATAGTACCACAGTACACGCTCTGCCTGTCTAGCAAATAGTTACCAGGAAGTGTTTGCTTGAATTAATTCAAGGCTGACAATTTTCCTCATCTTTCACTCGGCTGCTCCATATTCATGCCTCATCCGCATATTCCAAGAGAGCTGGGAAAAAAAAAACAGGGACGCTAACTCCTCACTTCACCCTTGCTACAGCAGCTGACAGAAACTCAGTTTGAGAGTGAGGGGGAGCTGCAGTGTACGCTGGTAGCCAAACAGGGGCACTATTACCCAGGCAGACGGTCGGTGGAAGAGTCGGGTGAAATGCATAGAAGTCTTCATGGGACCCCTGGGAGACTAAAGGCCTTTTTTGACCGCACCGCTGCGAGGGGAATAACACTTCCAAATGAACAGGCACAGTCCTGAGGAATAAGCCTCTGTTCTGGGTGCATTGTTGCTGCTGCTGCTTGCTTGGCGCAGTCTGTGTGTTCTCTTTGGGGACCTGGTGCTCGGTGCTTACATAGTTCCAGCCAGAACATTTTCTAGTCCTCTTTGAACAGCCCTTTGCCGGACTGCAGTGCAGTAGAGGTGGAGAAGTTCCAAGATTCAGGTTGCAAGGTTCCAGATATTTAAATGCTGTTCTATATTTCATCTAAGCTCCCTTTGAGAGAGCAGCAGCTAGGATAATCAATCAGCTTGCAGCTCTGGGTTACTGCACACCACCCAACTCCAATGTGTACACCTTGTGCACAGGCACGAGTGAACAAGAACATGCACTCTCCAAGCACAGGGGTGCACACATATCCAAAGGATTCCCTCAACTATATCAAATAAGTTAAAACTGCCTACAATGCCAAACATAAAAGAGGTTATTAGACAGATATGTGAATATTTAAAGATGCTATATGTAACATTTGGCCAACTGTCATATTCATACTCCAAACCAGTAGGGGGCGGTGTATTATCTGAAATTTGGGAAACAAGGAAATGCATACTTAGTAATCACATTACCAAGGTCAGTTAACATTACGCAATTAGCTACCTTTATAATCTATAGAGTGAAGTAGTTCAAATATCTCAAGGTCTTGGTCATGAGCGAGGGTAAGTTGGACCTGGTGGAATGGTGCAGCGTCAGCAGTAATGTAGCTTGCTGCTGTGGTTCGGTTAATCAATTTACCAGTCGGTTTATTGTGATACTCAACTGCACACAAGAGTTTTGGGAAGTGACAGGAAAATAACATCACGGATTAAAAAAAAAAAGAAGTCTGAAATGAGTTTCCACCGGTGGCTTGGCTTCTTCTTAGAGGAGGGGGAGGAGCTCAGCGTCGAGCTGCTGCTCCTTCTTGCTACAGTGACCTTTAATGTGATCAACTGAACACCTTTCCAGGGAGAAGAGGAGATCATGAGCCCTCATTATGAATATATATATATAAGAAAGATATTTTGATTGTTCCATAACTCCACTGTACCGAACAATCTCCATTCTTCTTAAATTTCTCTGAACAGATCATTTAAAAAAAATCTGAGTAAACGTACATTTTGAATAGAGTTTGCAACAAAATAAATTAGACAGTTGTATAACTCCTGGTGCACATTTGGAAGACTCAGCAATTCTATTAAATCTCCCCGCTCATGCTTTGATATGGAGCAACTCCCTTCCCCTGCAGGCCCCCAGGGCCAGCGAACACACCTGGTAGCCGGCTAGCAGCTTGCTCCTCCAGTGTGCCTGGGGCATGTCGTGGATGGACAGGCGCAGGGTGTGGTAGCTGTCTTTGAAAAGCAGGACGTGAGGCTCGTCAATCAGGCGACCCCCGAGCTGCCGCTCCATCTGCATCACCTCCTGATGAAGGAGAGAGAGAGAGAGAGAGAGAGAGAGAGAGAGAGAGAGAGAGACAGAGAGAGTCGTCAGGGCTCAGAGGAAACACATTTACCATCACAGTCACAGAGGCACGTGAAAATGTGCTAAACATTCCATAACTGTGGAGGTTTCTTGTTTGCACGTTGTACGATGCCTCATTCACACAAAACTGAACATTTTGTCTGAACTCACAGACAGACAAAGAAGTGCCGTGCTGTTGCAATGTCCCACACAGCATGCATACAGTACGCATAGCGGAGGAGACATACAGTAAATGTGAAAGATACACAAAGGCTTGCGTGCACACAGACACGCACGCACACAAAGCCAGAGGCAGGGGAACAGTACATCTTAGCACAGGAAGATAGAGTCTCCGCATGCGGCCGCAGCGGGCTGGGTCGACCTGTCTCCACCTCACTTTAATGTCACCACAAGGTTGATCCCCCCCACCTCAGTGTGTGTGCAGCAACTGCATTAGCATGCAAATACCGCAGCCACCCAGGACCACTGGCTACCTGGGGTGTGATGGAGCAAGTGCACGAGCCATTAGTCAACTGCTCATTGTTCTCACCATGGCCAACCTGCTTCATTTCATTTTTGTTTTTGTGCCGGGTGAGATTTCTAAATGCATACTTAATATTTTAATCTCTGTGGGACTTGCTCCGAGGATCATTTGTTACCGTTCAAATGACCATCTGGAATGTGATGATAATATCCGCAGCGGTTTTCCTCTGATCTATCAAATCAATTTCAGCTGCATGCGTTGTGCCGGACGAGTTCATAAAGATTCCGATACGGTGTCCAGATGTGCTCCCTCACCCTCGAAAATCAGAGCGGCACAAAACAGACCTGTGAAATTGGATGTGTGAAAAGACCTCAGAAATAAGACATTGTCTTTTAATCTGTCTGAGGAGGGAAACAAGATGGCAGCAGAGGGCGAACAGACAGCGACAATGTGCCTCTGAGTCTAGGAGACATAAAGACAATGACTCCATGAGGGAGATGTGTAGATAGATAACGGCCATATGTTAAGCGCCGTGTGCCAGCACGGTCGCCCATCGTATGATTTCAGCAAAGGCATCTAATTAAAGTGGAGAATGAGAGTAATTTCTATCTGCACAACATTGATTCAATTTTCTGCCCTCTTTCCCTGGAATGGGCTCGACTGATTCAAATTATAATGGGAAGGAAGCTGTTAATTATATTTTTCTGAATCTCTACCTGCTTTTGTGATTGGTGCTCCCTCTCCTTCACTGAATGAGCACTTCTGAATTCAGCCTGAGAATTGAATTGCCATGTTTGCTCGGCGCATTGCTAATTTCAGTGTTTGCCTTGTGCTTATCTTCTTGTTAACATGAATATTATTCCCCCCCCAGTGATTATCTGTTTGGATTCCTGCATCTACATGGATTATTCCTTTCACCCAAATGCCATAAAATATTCAAGATATACTATTATCTCATTGTGTGAGGCTAGATGAACCTCCTCCTTTACTCCACTGCCTTACCAGAACCTTGTGATGTTCCCCAGCCTACTTACCCAGAGCGGAAGGTCAGACAATAGCTCTGAATCAAAGCGTCGAGGTCTAATGAGTTAATAACAGGGGGCAGTGTATTCTCCACAGAATTAAAAGCCCTCTGCTATTATGCCTTACTCAGACAAAAGGCACATTATGAGGGCTTCGGGAGATGTTCATTTAACACAGCTCTTAAGCACAATTATTTGTTGGCGAGGATTAGCATTGCAAATTGGGGCTTGTGGACTTTGATCAGGTTTTTGACCTATAGCAGGAGATCCATAGACCTTCTAGCAAGAGAGAGAGGGCAGAATGCCAATTATCTTATCATCAACATCTAGCTACCAGAATGAATACTAAGTCGCTTGTCTAGCTGTTTGTCAGGTCCAAAGCTGACACGGCAGGATTACAATCAAACAGGGTCCACGACACGACACTCCTGCTACCTAACAGGCACCGTGAGCTCACCGAGGGAAAACACACAGCATAGGATGAGACACTTTTAAAGTGAGAGTATGTCCTCAGTTTCAAACGACCCTGTCTGGCTTGTATTCTGTTTATGTGTGCCTGAGTGCCTGTGAGTGTTTTTGTGCAGGATTGCAGCATATGCTGTGGACTGAGAGAATAATGGCCCTCTTTACGCCCCATTATCCTGTTAACAAATGACAGTGTGAGTGAGCTAATAGATGGGGAGCTAAATTTGACCATATTATTTGCTCTTTCTGGGGCGAAACAATGCAACGTCTTTAATTAGTTTATCAAATGCATATTAATCATCAACTCTGGGCTAAATTATCCATCCAGTGAAGATAAGAAGTTCTGTTAACACTTCCTGACCCCGTACAACTGCGGAGACATTAGGATGCATGAGACGGACGACGAGTTCAAGTACTCCAGGAGAAACCCCCCTTTTGTTCTGACGGAATTTCAGATAGCCGGTGGTGTGTGTGAAGACTGTCAATTGTCAGGCGGAGCCAGGACCACCCCCTGACATTCAATGAGGTTGGCTAAAGAGAGCGAGATAGAGCAAAGAGGAGTGAAAAGAGCAGGAGGAAGAAGGAGGAGAGACAGAGGCAGCTTAACATTTGTGTCTCCAGGTCACTGGAGTGGCCAGCTTTAGCAGGAGAGATAACAGGATTACTGCAATCATGGCCACAGTTTTCTATGACTACAACCCCCTTACCACCACCACCACTCATCTCCCACCCCTCTCCTCACCCATCACCCTCATCCTCTTGGCTTGGACCAGAGCTGGGACTGTGATGGACTGAGGCCGGGCTCCACTGGGAGACAAGGGACACTCATACAGCTAATCTCTTCGGGCTCGGGCTGACAGAAAGAGGTTAGTGGCTGCACCAAACGCTCTCTTGCAGCAAAAACAGCCAGTCACAGGATGCAGAGAGACGCACCCTAAACAAATCAAAGTATTATCAGAAGCCTATATATAAAAAGAACTGAATGGGTTCAAAGCCACGGATTAAAATACTCCATTCCCTTTCACAGCAAGCCAGCTTTTTAAATGCCGGTGTATTGTTGTGGCTTGGTGTGTAATAAACTGATTAATTTAACTAACTCCGACAGGGATTATAACCAGCGTTTGATCAGTTCATTAGTCAAGCTACATATCAGAGATACACAACAAATCATCAGGCTTTAATACCCTTGTTAACTTGTCCTCACCACTCCTCTTTTGCTACGCTGTGTCCTCATGTGTTTAAAAAATGTGCATTCGCAGCAACGTCTCTCGTCGCTCTTTTCAAGCAAAATCATTTGTTTACACAGGGAAGCCTCGCTATGAGGGCTCCATAAATCTGTGTATTTGTCGGCAGGATGTGACAGGCTTTTCCTCTCTGACTGAAAGTCTATCAGTCTGAGCTCCAGTGGCCGTGCCCGCTACAGTCAACTCTGATTAATAACTACAAATAGAAAGGACTTGTCTGCTCAGTTATAAATGGAGGCTGTGTTTGCTTGGGAAAAGATGCGCATTCTGCTTGATAAATCACAGAGCAGGGCAGGAGAAAGCAGCATGCAGGAGCACAGAAATATAATATGGAAACAACTTCTCTGCTGGCTCAGTGATAAAGCTGACTGTCTTGTTTAACTTAATGCCAGCAATTACTGGGCCATGCTCTTCTTTCCCCCCCCCCCTCGAAATACTTGCCAGCATTTATTCTGATGGAGGGATCACAGAATTTGTATTACACCATATACACCAGCGTTTTATCTCCTCTTAGGTTTCAGTTCAGTCATGCTCAAATTCAGCTTAGGAGCAAGCAAGCAGACGTCACAGTGAGAGCACATGAACGGTTTATGGGCCCTTTTAAAACACAAATAAAATCATGAGGTCAAACACTGAATAAAATAATCCAGGAGCCACCAGATGAGGAAAAATCAATTTAACACCTATTTACATGCAATTTTACAATAAAAGGACAAACGGCTGAACACATTCACCTCATTAATATTGATGGAGGTATAATTTTTTCTAGTCTGAAACAATAAGCCATGTTTTTCAACAGAAAACCGGAGTAATTTCATCTGCACACTGCAGTAATAATGAAACAAGATGCGAGAAGCTCAATGAGGCAACTAGACGATGTTGCTTGATAACGTCAGAGACGGTTCAGAAACGAGACGTCCAACCAAAGACTCATGTTCTGTATCTCTACAGAGTTAAAGAGACCCGGCCATCATAACCAAGATCAGGACATCAAACGGAAAGTCAGTCCAACTTTAAATAGACACGGAGGATCCCTGACGTCAGCAAGAAATGACGAACATTCATTAACACCTGTGTGCGGTGGATCCTCAAGGTTTACTGACTTATTAGCATCAACAACAAACTGTGGAGACGACCGCCGACAAGAGATTCCCCGATGGCGCTACAGATGGAGGGTACACACTCCGCACACCAGCCTAGTGCTGGAGAAAATTCCTCCAGCGGGATGGATGGATGGATGGATGGATGGATGGATGGATGGATGGATGGATGGATGGATGCGGATGCCAGGAAGATGGCTGACAGTGGGGAACAGTTTGATAGGTTGTTTAGAGAACCGTCATCAACCCTTAGAAAGTAAGCAAGAAATGACATCTAAGCTAAAGCTTAAGACAAAACCCGACGTTTATTCATCCACACAAACAAACAAGTTGAGATGGATTGGCGGGATAGCCGACCACGCCCACCAGGAGTGGATACAATTTCATCAAGCATGTACTTTATGTTTACTATGGCACACTGATTGGAAAGTCAGGGGACCAAAGAGAAGACATGAACGTGTGCATGAATTTCAAAACCTCTCCCATAGTTGCTGAGATGTTTCAGTCACACATGCTGGAGTCTGGGGAACGTCCAGGGAACCAGGAGAGTCCGTACAAAACACGTCGATGCTCACACAAGATGAAACCTTTAAGTAAAACATCAGGATTCAAGCTCAGTTCGCCATGAATATCTCTACCTACTTTCAAGGCGATCCATCACATCTGCCTTCACTCAATAAAAACATTGAAATGTTCAGGCATTGATTTAAATGTAATTCATATTTATGTTGGCTCGGCTGTCGGTGTTGCCTGAGCCGAGCCAACCCGCAAACAAACTCCAACACAGGAATTTGTTACAGAATCTGCTGTATAAGTAATTGTGATGGTCTGTCAAAAAAATCCAACTCTCAGTGCAGAAAGTACGTCTTCAACTTTTGTAAAGAATCAGCTGAAAGACAGCGGTTGGTTTCGAAATCAAGCTCCACGTCTTTCATCTCTGCGCTGACCTGTTGTTCCACTATTGAAACGTCCTTCATTGAAAATATCACAGCTGCATATTAAAAAGGGTAGCTGCCCCATGTTGCAATCCAAAAAAACAAACAAACTGCCCTCTGTCGGCACAGTTCCAGCTGAATTAACTGTTGGTTTTAGCTCTGTCTCTGTACTGAGTCGGGGCCTCGGCCCTCTGCAGGTGTTCAATCGGTTGTGGGATGGCAGAACATCACGCCTTTCCCACAGGTCCATCTGGGAACAACATAGTGCAGCTTAAGGGCACTACCAAACGCCGATCATGTCTCCTCTGCTGCTGTGCCAGCCTTGGCTGGGCCCAGTAAGAGTGGGACACACATTAAATATTAACTTAATTGGTCCCGGCAGAGCCCTGCTAACATACGGCAAGCATCAGACGGAAATGTCACTGTTTCCCCAGAGCCCCCGCACACTTAGGATCAAAGACAATAACATTGGTTCTAATCTGCTGTAATTGGGAGATAAGAGATCGCATGGTGCAGTGTGCATAAGTGTAGCGTGTATGCGTGTGTGTTTGTGGGTGTGTACATGTCATTCTCGCTGAGGGAGGCTCGTCACCGCAGACTGACAGCCAGCGTTGGGACTGGAGAGGAAACATCAGTATCTCTCTTGGATTCGCAGTTCCCCCTGCCACGGAGCACGCAACAGAAAATGCAGAGAAGTTCCTTTTTCTGTTTTTCTGATCTGCCATCAAACGTACATCCTGTTTAATGAATGGAAAGTCGACTTCTTGTCTGGAAAACAAGGTGCAGTGCCTTGGCAGGCTGCGAACGCTGTCATAAAATTCACATGTGTTGAAAGTTTACTCCTGTGCATCAACGCAGGCATTAAAAAAAAGCGCTGCTGTGCCATTCACACTGTGCCACTGCTGCTCCAGCACTGTTCCACACTAATAAACGGTGGTCATAGTGAAGGTCTAATCATAAATGGTGCATTTTAAAGATAGTGATTAGTGATTAGGCAGAGCCTCTCCAGGGATGTTTAATCTCCACTCAAAGTGGTTAATGTACTTGCTAAATGAACTGCTCCTTCCATAATAGCACCGAGAGCAGTGTGAAGTCGAGATTACTAAACAGTGTGCGCCACATTCTAAATCACTCACTAAAAACTACAAAACCCCGGAGATGCCGTGGCTTACCACAGGACAAGGTTGTGTGAGAGACGGGGTGCTAATGCACTCAAGGGCGTCGAGGGAGCTGCAGAGTATGGCAGCACAAGTGCTGGAGTCAACAAGCTCAGATGTCCTTTTCCTGGCTAAGAGAGTGGGAGAGAAGCAGAACAAGAGCTCGCCAGGAGGAGAGACAGTGAGGGGGAAAGTTTTTGTGCTTCCGCAGCCCTCTAACACAGGACACGCAAGGTCACTTCAACTGCAGGAAAACACGACGGGTCATCCAAGGATCTTAATATACAAAGAGAGTAAACTGAGTAACTGCTTTCAGTTAATAACAGTTCATGGCTCCTCCTGCAGTTACAACAGTAACATGTTTACACACTGATGCTTCCGTATCATTGATGTCATATATAATATTATATCACTCAGATGAACTCAAATACCTAACCCAAATATCAACATGCTGCAGACTTCTGTGCAGCATGTTACATTTATTTCTATACCAGAACCCACTCGAATTCGCCAGCCATTCTCCATTGCATGCTGGTTATCATGCAATCGTTGTCAGAAACAGAGAAAGAAAGCAGCCGGGGCCGAGCTGAGTTAAAGGAAGACAGATGTCAGCAAGGAGACGTTTTAGTGCCTCCCAGCCCACAGCTAGAGCCTCTGCTCTGTTCTCATCTCCTCTTCCGCTCCCTGAATAAGAGAGTGCTGATTTCTGCCGGAGCCCCCGTTGCCTCCTATTGTTTATGTCCCACAGCCATCCATAGATTGAGCTGGTGGTGGGCCTCTGTGCAGGGAGGTCAGCCATTACAGCCAGCAAAAGTGGACTCGAGTGGGAAGTGGTACTTGTGGCTGTGGGTGGTGTCAGATGAAGAGGAGCAGGGAGAGAAACGAGATTGAGGAGAGAAAAGAGAGCTCATTGGGGTTGCTGGGAAAAGACTGGGACAGGCTCTCCTTTTAATTTACTAATTAACCATGCAAATGAAATCTTAACAGGGTACTCAGAGGCGGTCCCCGGGGGAGGTAGAAAGGCATTAGTGCTTGATTATACTCAGTCCATGCGAAGAGCAAAAAAAAGAGAAGCGAAATATGGTGTTGAACAAAGTGAGGGGAAACATCTCGGCCAGTAGCAGCCAAGCAGAACCGCTGACAGCCTGAGAGGAATGAAGCCTCTCTGTGGGCATGCACACAAACACACAGTGATTGTACACCATGATTAACCTGGACACATGCATTCCTCCAGTAGACCCAGCAGGGAAATCAACACCACAAATGAAACCACGTAGAACTTCATGTTGTATAATCAGGGCTTAAAAGTTCACGTTCCTTTTAACATGGCTGTACCAAACTCTGACATGTCTGCTCTGAATTCTTCTTACTATCTGATGTGATAAACAATTACACACAATAGTCTACCCATCTGCGGCTGAGAAACCACCGGCCAAAACAGACCAACAGGCGACGCTACATTTGTCACAACGTACCTTGAAGACATCCTGTGTGTCGTCCATGCAGTAGACCCTGATGTTGTACTCCAGCGTCGTGCAGTACGCGTCGGAGAAGAGCACCAGCCTCAGGCGCTTGGCAGCGCCCATGTGCAGCGACTCTCCCACCAGGGCGAAGGTGCCCAACTGCTCCGAGAACAGCTGGCACGTCTCGGCCTCGAGCTGACAGTAGTAGGGCTCCGACGCCAGCTCCTCCCCCATCAGCAGGACGTCCTGGAGGAGGTGAGGAGGAGGAGAAGAAAAAAAAAAACAGGAATGGATGAAAGGTCAAGCACCCAATTTATGTACGAGGGAGGTGTAATGTGTTTGCCTGCGCACCTGATGTGTGTTTTTTTGAAAGGGTTGTTAGCACAGTAGCGAGCTCCCAAACTCCCTCCCGCCTGCAGTGTTACACAATAACACCTAAGCTAAAGGTCTTTAAGTTAATGTTACAAAGGATTCTGGGGAACCGTTTAGTTTAGCGGGAAAAAAAGCGGAACGCTTTGTTCTTGCCTTAAATTCCCCTTTCGCTGCAGTATGCTTACTCCATACTGACATAAGGACACACATGAGCTCATGGAGAGACACACATACTATAGAACACCATCAGTTTACTTAATAATGCATGAACGAGGTACTCAATTGACATGAAAGAAGACTCGAATGGATTCCTGGCCAGAATAGATGGTCTGTAAAGACTGAAGGTTCAGTAAATATCGGATTATTGGGATTTCCGGCATTTCCTTAAGCCTTGGAGATTTATTAAGAAAGCAACTTGCCAATTCCTCCGCACAACCACACTGCTGCCTGATGGTGACGAGCGTTAAGAGCCAGAGTTACTTGATTTGCCAAAGGGAGAAAAAAAGGATCATCTTTAATTTGTCTTGTGCGGTGTCACAACTCCATCTCCTGAAAAAATATTCCATCGTATCACAGCGAGACACGGTTTCATGAGACGGTTCCACTGCTCTCCAGGCTCCTTTGATGAGGACAAATTGGACCCAAGGTGACACGATTTTCTCTAAAATTCCATCATGCCAGTTGACTGACTCTTCCCATTAGCCAATCAAGCTGAAGAGAGCATTATGGCTGCCAAAAGCCCGGCGAGCCCCTCCAGGATCGATTTAACCAGACACCATCTACATCAATAGAATTGACACAACTCATTTGTTATGCAACCACAATGGAGTAGCACTTTCTCATCATCTTGATATGTCTTTGAGGCGTAGCGGAGACGGAGGTGGCTCACTGTACGAACAATTCATTCCTCCGTCTCCTGCTCCCGTGTTAACCTTCTTCCCCACCTCTCTTGATTCTTTTCTCTCCTTACAGCTAAATCTCTTTCAAAAACTCCCTCGAAACCTAAAGCACCTGATTTTCTCCTCTTGCCTCTTGTATTTTCTTCTTCCCCATTCTTTGCTTCCTCTTATTCGCTTGTCCACCTGGTAGTTTTCCCTGCGGTGGCCACGCAGTTAGGCTGTTGGGCTATATTTGGTCTGGCCGATGATTAAAAGTGCTGGTCTAACCTCTGCCTCAGACAGGCCAATCCATCCCGCAGACACCCCACCGCCATCACACATGGGGAGGCTGAATAATTTATGCACAATATCGAACTTGAAAGAAGACCTACTAACATTCGAAAGTCCACTAGACCTCTTTCAAATCTCTCTTGGTTTTTTTTTTTATGGTTATGCCGCCTCAAACGACATTTGTTTGTGTGTGTGTGTGTGTGTGTGTGTGTGTGTGTGTCGACCCCCAGCTCCCATCCTATTCCAGTCAAATTTCATTGAGAGAAACAGTCAAAATGGTCAAGGAGCACTCAGAGGAGCACTTGGAAGATCAGTAATTTGCTAAGAGAGTTTCAGACATGTTGCCTGGCAACTCTTGAGCTGGAAAGAGGTGGCGCTTCTCGGCTTTTGTTGAAGCCTGACAAGAAAACACCTGCTGGTCAATGTAATTTAAACCCTATGGAGTGGATGAGTGCTGGGCCAGAAAAGCCGTTGCTCCACAGCATCGAGAGCTTTCCAGTGAGAGTGTGAAGTCGCTGCCAAACAAGTTTTTCTACTTTTCCAAGGAAATCGTTCAGTGAATTCAATAAGACTTTAGAAATTCACTGGGTGGCGAGTTCATTTTTTTTTTAATATAGGATTTATAGTGGGGTCGTAGTGCTGCCTCACCTCCCAAGCACCCTCGTAGTTCTGCTTCTTAAGGCGGACGGCCCAGTTATCGAGGCATGCGTCGGAGCAGTGGTCCATGCTGAGGATAACTGGCCGACTCAGGACCACCCCCGGAGGGCCACAACTCACAACAGGGCTGAGCAAGGTCTGGCAGCCGGCCAGGGGTAACCTACACCAGGGAGAGCGGAGACACAGAGAGAGAGAAACATGGTTCATAATGAAGTGCTTTTACTCATCCAGTTAATAGCGAGAATTTACCGGTCTCTTAAACGGAGGATATGACATTGTCACCTCTGCAAATTGTCTAGCAACCGTAATGACGGCCTGCTGGAACAAAGTTGTGATGAGTGAAATGACGTTACACTATCACAGCACGCCGCGATGAATGCGCCTTCAGATACAGAGTAAAGCCAAGCCGGATAAACAGTGTTTTCCAAACGATTCATTGAAGTAGAACGGTGCACAGCCTGGTAAAAGCCGACTTTATTTACCGACATCCCTCCACCACAGAACTAGCAGATACTCTTAAGACTTTCCTGATGGAACAGTTAAGCATCAGAACAAACAGTCGAGTGGCATCCAGGGAAGACTGCCAGTTAGGCAGTGTTAAAGAGACCCACCTTAAATCTTCCTTCTTCTGAACAGTGAGATAAATCTCATAGATCTTTCCTCTGGGGATGGCCTCGGGAGGAATGAGCAGACTGATTCCTGATGCAAATAACAACAAAGAAGAGGGGGGGGGGGGGGGAGAAGGAGGGGGGACAGGCTCATTTGTTCTGACTGAACAAGGCTTTTGTCATCTCACAAAGGAAGCCGACCCACTCAACAAAACTGTATGGCTGCGAAAACAAAAAAACAAATCTATTCTGAAGGTCAGACGCAGCCTCCACCAGGTACAATAGATGCAAATCTCCGCGCCGGCAGCTGAGGTGGCTCACGTCCCCACTGTCGACAATTAGCTGAAACAAAGGCGCATGCTGCATCGTGGTTTAAATGTTCTCTGTCTGCCACAAAGTAGATAATTGAGACCACGGAACAGACTACTCCAGGAAAATCCCACTTCCCAGGAGGGTGCTGGAATGCACCTTGGAGGATGGAATAGAGAGCCATTGAGGTAGTTTGAGTGTGGTGGCATTTGTATTGTGATCCTCTGGCCGAAATTACACACTCATATTAAAAAATGAAATTCAAACAGTGGCTTTATGACTCAATCTCAGCGGTCTCTGAAATGCAAACTGGTTCTGTCCACCTTTAAAACATCTGTTTAATAAGGATTGAATGTTGCCTCGTCTTCATACCGTATCCTTCCCTGAGCTAAACTACGCTAAATGAACTCAGGGCTCAGCACATTATATCTCCCGAGTCAATGCGTGCAGATTTTTGTCTGCGTCCCAATGAGGAGCCGGGTGCCAACGCGTGGTACAACCCACATGGCTTCGAATAAACCCATGTACGAAATATCTCAACGAGTGAAAGACGAGCATAAGAGAGAGGAAACAAGGTCTTTGCTCCTGCAAGACGCTGGTGTGCTGCCAAGTGACAACAACGTCTTCCAGTACACACATTTAAGCTCTGTACTCAGCTAATGTGAAGTGGGGAGCTAAAATATGTGACTAAGAACAGTGGATTTTTCTAAATCTTGTATCTGACTAATCTTTAATGGACTAATCTCTTTTGCTCCATCTACGCACTAAAGCACACATCTGGCACTTGCAGACACGAGCTCCAGATTCCTGCAGCTCTGCCATAAGTGACGGCCTAATTGGGATCAATTGCTGTGGGTTTTATTCCAGGAGTACATGGAACATATCACTGAATTATTCTTACACACATGTAAGAGGAGCATTGGATGACCATTTTTACAGGGTAAAACAAACTCTTCAAAAATGTTTCATTAAGTTTCTGTAAATGTCCTTGTGTTGTAGACAGACTCTCTCCTGGTTGTCTGTTCGTGTGCCTTCATCGGATTACTAAAATCTCCCTGTCCTCAAATGATACACACACACAAACAGTATAATGCTGTTTCCTGCTTTCACTCTCCAACTTTTGCATAATACGAGTTTGTGTTCTGTTACTTCCTCGTCCGTGAGCTCCTCTCGTTTCAAGATTAAGACAGTTTATATTTCAGAATTGCCTTTAGGTGTCTTCAACATTTGTGCATCTGCTCGATTGCTTCAGACAAAAGAAAACGTCCATACTGCTGCCTTTTACTTCTTGTTAGGTTTTATACAAATAAATGTAAACACTTTTATTTTGGTGAAAAAAGATCTCGACAAAAACAGCTGAATTTGAAAACACCACCTCGAAGACCAGGATCAGAACTGATCTGTAATCATAGAGGGGGCAGCAACTGTGATGACACTTCATGTGCTAATGTGCATTTTTGTTGCCATGGTTACCAAATGGTCCGGCATAATTATATAGACGCACACCCGGATCACGTCCACGACAGTTCCCATGATGGGTCTGATAGTCGTTTAGCTGTTGAAGTCACGCTGGGGATCACGTTCGTACTGGTTTCCTTGACGCCGCAAAAGAAACACAATTAAGTCAAAGTGATCGCACCACGTCAGGAGATTTGAAGCCTACGCCAGAGTTTGATCAACAGCTTTCCCAACAGACAAAACAAAATGAACGAGGCAAACGTGTCAGTTAATTTGAATAATGAAACCGAACTCTGTTTGCGGACAAAGCAGGAGGCCGGGACGTATTGTCCTCAGTTGGACTCTCACGATGCTTCTTGTACGAAAACAAATCTCAGCAACCGCATGTTTTATGTTAACATGAATTCTGAATGATTCTGTTGGTCAGCAACTATCAAGGGAGCCGTCTGTCTTCTCAACATGCGAGATTCCACGTGGTACATCAGCGTTAAAGAGGCGTGTTGAGCCTGCATGAGTAAACCCCATGAAATGTGACTCTACCACAGTAAATTCCCCTCATGCTGTTGCAGTACCACAAGACTCTTTTCCTGCTTGTCGTGGTTGACGTTGAGTTGCAGTGATTTAAATTCTTCTCAGAATTTGATTACCTACAAGAGTCCATGTCGCCCTTTTTAACGCAGAATGACATCATCAAAAGTGTACAATCAAACAGTTACCTGTTAATCCATATAGCTTCGATCTTTGATTTGTAATGAGTCAACTTGAACTGAATCAGACCAAAAGAAAACTACAAGTATCTTAGAAACAGATCTGATCCAGGAGGAAGAACTCACCTGTTTTGGGAATCGTCAGCCTCCCTCCCAGGAAGTTGAAGGTCCCATAGGAGGAGTTGGCCACGTCACGGGGCAGCGTTTTAAAGTAGCTCTGAGTGGACAGCCTGCTCACAAACTCGGCCGGGTCGGAGTTGAGCTTGCCGTTGTGCAGAGTGTGCGAGCCGTTGGGAAGCGGGTCCAGCAGAGGCCCGTTGGTCATAGAGAACTTCGCCGTGGTGTCGTGGCGGGAGCGCAGCGTGCCTTGGTAACTGGTGGTGGTCGTGGTTAGATCGGGCTGGATCGTGAGCAAATGAGAATTCTCTGTTTAAATAATAAAAAAAAGAAGAAAAGAAAGGGACAACAATGAGTGGCGGGGGGAGTTGGTACATCGCGGAGACAGACCTCACACTCTGGAAAGCTGTCACAACACACAGAAAACTGACACTAACACATGAAAGACACATGGTGCTGAAAACAGAACGCACACACACACAAACAGAACACACACACACAAGCACAAATTCCAAGCAAAGCCAGTGAATTCCCATCCCCTCTCTCTCTATCTCTGTCTGTCTCTTTAGCAACCACACAATCAATTCCAAACAGAACTCAGATACAGCTTAGCACCCAGAATGCATAAAAGCTTTTTTCACGGTGAATCACAAGCACCACAACCCAGCTCCCCGTCTCCATCCAACTCAGACTGTTGTATTTCTATTACTCGCTGCTAAACCTCAGAGGCTCCACACAGGCAGTGAAAAGAGTGGGTACATTTCTTGACAATGAGGTGGCGGCTAAACATAATGTGCCAGTCAAGCTAATAAACAAACCGCACACACACGCATTCCTCGGACTACAAACCACTTTAAACACATTCGTGCCACCTCCATTAATACCAACAAACCAGCTGTACACAGAGATGAGTGCTGCACTGTCACAGTGGGCAGACGGACAGACCGATGGATGCACAGAGGAGGGCAAAACAAAGAACAGTGTCCTACTGCTGTGGGTGGGGGGTCTGCGTGGCCGCGGTGCCCACACACCTGGCTTGCTGGGCTTGATGCCCATGGGCTGGAAGCCAGTAGTGAGGATCGAGGAGTCGGCCACATCGGCATCCAGGCCCTCCTTCTTGCGCCGGTAGACCAGGACCACGACGATGAGCAGCAGAGTCAGACACAGAGCCACCGCCACCATGCCCACGTAGAGCGCCACGTCCTCGGCCCCGCTCACGGCTGCAAGAGAGGGGAAACAGGTGAGGGAGGGGGGGGTCGACACAAAGAGGACTGTGTTGAATAGCAATACGAACATGTGCTCCTGCATCATTTATCATCTCCTGTGCAAAGGTCTCCCTTTATTAAATATAAAACCAGTTTATTGCTCCACATCCAAATGCTGCTTGACTTCCTTGACTGTTTCAGACAGACAACCATTTAAATTGGGAACAAGCGAGAACTCGTTTCTTGAGCAGGTTCTTACCTTCCTCCTGCACTGGATAAATATTTATTATGCCAGCATGTTCTTCCTCTCCCTTGTCATTTGCACTCTTTCTTTAAGCTCACAACACCCCCAAGAGAGACAGTGGATTTGCTTATGAATTTCAAGCTGCTCTTATTGAATGTGTTTCTCTCTCCAAAGCATGGCAGCGTCTTTCTCCCAAAAGTACAGTATGAAGATGACAGCTAAGCCCAGACAAACATCAATGTATTTGTGCACGTGGGTGTGTGTTTATGTGTGTGTTCCGCAGGAGAATGGGATTTGCTACAGCTGTCTGCCTACAGCTGGGGGAATCTGGTGGCGGAGGTGGATGGTGCTCCTGGAGCCTTTATGGAGGGCATTGTCCCAGGGAGCCACGGGGGCGTAGTGCTGTCAACTGAACACAGTCAGGAAGGGGACACATTCAGCCACGCAGCTTTGACGGATGGAGAACAACAGCAAAGGTTAAAGTGCTGCAGGCTGGCGTGTGGTGGGTTGACAACAAAAGGGGGAGGGCGGAAGCAGAAAGGGAGAGCAAATGTGCGAGAACGGAAATTTGGAATTAAAAGACGAGAAAAGACAGCTTGTGTCCGAACCTGACAGCGCGAGTGATTTGATTCTCAGCGCCACCAACATGTCCAAAAGGGTTTGTGGTCAAAATGAAGCGGAATAACATCGGAAGAATCGTAACTCGATGAATAATCTCCAGACTGTCTTTACAGTGCAATCACACAGCCTAACAGGAACTGAACCTCAGAAACACAAATTTAACACGTTTTAATTGGTGTTAGTAAATCTGTGATATGAGGATGGCACAATTAAATTAGCGAAGTGCTAACAGTTGGTCAAAAAGGAGTTTCATGTGTCCCTCTCTTTTCATCTCCTTCATTTCATTTGTCCTTGCCTTCCTCCTTTGGCCTTGAAAAATCAATTTCTTAGGACAAATCAACTTGACATACACGAGTCTTTAAGAGAAATGTCAGAATCTATTTCATGGCTCAGCATCTCGGTACAACCTGATACCTTAAGTAGAGGTATTATGTGCAGGCATTGTCTTTGGCGGCTCGTCATAATACCAGACGACTCTTGACATTTAATCAATTGCGAATTACACAACAAAACACAAGATTGCATGTTTTGTTCTTGACATTACACAGCCACCTGCACATATATGGAAGAAATGGGATACACACACACACACACACACACTCTTCGTCTATCTAGTACATTTCCCTGGCTGTACCTCTCCGCCTGTCTGTCCTCAGTACCTCAGCAGCGGTGCTTTAACTGTAAGTAGCATGGCTAAAATGAGGTCCAAAGAAGCTGCACCTCTCATTAATGTCCCCGAATCCAATATTCTTGGTGATCCTAAGGCCGGACGAGGGAGGTATTCAGTCTTCTAATGCCGCAGTCTACTGCGAGATGTGGAGTCTGACTGAAGACAAAACAACACCTGTCAGCAGGGAGACGGGCAAACCGGGTTCTGCTGATTGGACAAACAGCCCGAGATTGGCCAGTTGCTGTTTACTTTCTAAGGGCAAAGCAAAGGCACCTAACTAACCTCTGGTGCACAGATCCAGTATCTCCACTCTTCCTTTCCCCCCTGCACACGCCATTCTTGAACCCAGACAATAAAGTCAGTCAATCAGATGAGTCTCTCTCTTTCTTCCTCTTGCTCTCTTCCGTCTGTAATCTCTGGGGGCTTATCGGAGCATTGCTGAGTGAAGTTTTATCTGACCCACCAGGTGTCACAGCGAAACGATCCCTGACCAGCGACTGCTCTCAGCTCCTCCTGGTCCTGCTCATTGATTTCAGCCATGCAAGCCAATAATTGATAGGACATTCATCACACTTTAATTGACATCACTAATCAGGCTTTATAATTGGATGGGCTTTACTTTCGCTGACCCCTATCACGCCCTCTCTTCTTTTCCACTCTCTGACACTTGCCACTCCATCATTCATCTCCAATTGATGCAATTGCAGAACTTTGTATTCAGTTTGTGTGTGACCTCTCTATGATTGATACCCATCTGTGGAAAGTCTGTGGATGTGATGAGCAGTTTTTCAGAAATGACCCCAGGCCAATCTGTGTTTGTTCCCTCTCCTTGTGCTTTAAGTTCAGCTCCTCAGACTCACTGCAGGGCTGGCTGGGTTAGGAATCACTTTCTTGACTTGAGATGGGCTTATAATTCATCTCCTCTGAGGCAATGTACCTGGCTCTTGTTGAAGTTTGGAGTCTTGCGGCATTGGCAGTCAGCACAATAACCGCACCTGGTAGTCTCCTACTCTCTACCTGCATTGAAGAATAAAAGCTTAGCAGCCTCCTGCGCCTCCTCTCTAGGTATTTTTCACAACTCCTGAGAATATATTTCATCCCATGGCCAATCGAAGTCACTAGCCTGAAGATGAATAATACCAGAGTTCTTAGGGTCAGGGATATATGGCTACTAAAACTCTCAAAGTGAACGTGACCATTACTATCTCCACAATACAGTCATCCCATACCACAGGGAGCCACAGTGAAATATGGCCTAAAATAACTGCGCCACCATTTCTCATGCAGCCTCTGACCTCAGTCTGATAAACAAAACCATGACAAAAACATCCATGCTGCACCGCCGGAATTAGCCACCAAATTAAAACTGTCTAAAGACAGATTACTAGTTTCATCGGCTTTGCACAATCATTTGTTACGCCCCCAAAATGGGATGCTGCTGCAAATTAAGTTCATTAGCGTCACACATTAAGCCAAATAATTGTTTTTATGTTGTCATAATTTCCTGTGCCCGAGACTATGAGCACTATTATTCACCACACTATCCTTTTCCTGCCCTCCACCACCTGTCTGCCATTTTTTCTGTGGCAAGCCGCCAACATATTTATCATTTCCCTGCACAGATTTAGCATCGCCTCATCGCGGGCTTCGCCGTATGAAAATGATCCTGCCTCGGACAGATATGTTTGTTTTTAGAGATGTAACACGAAGCTCGCTGCAGCACATCGACTCTCATATATGAAGCACCACGAAACAATAACCTTATTTAAAGCACGCCGTTCCTGGCTTAATGAGGGTGATTGGAGATGTTTGCAAGGGCTTCATACAGAGGACATCCTTTGTTGCGGAGTAACTACGTCTCACTCTGCAGTTGTATTGTTGGATTACACTGAAAGAGAAGGGTGCCTTTTGTTTCAAGGGGAAGTTTTCCATCTCAGCTAATAGCCTGCAGACACGGTTGAAGTATGGGAGTTGCTGACATGCCAAAACCATCTTGCTATTTTGCTTATTATAATACTTCACGAAGCAATTGTCTATGGAAACACATCTGCTGGGAACAGATTGGGACAGGCATTCTTCCGAGGCCAGCGCTCAGCTCTGCACTGTCAGTGTAAATACTGAATGACTTTGTGTGTGTGTGTGTGTGTGTGTGTGAGAGAAGAAAAAAGACGGGCATCTTTGTGTATATATCTTCCCTCTCCGGGGAGGAGCTGCTGACCTTTGATGATGGGCCGACTGAGCTTCCTGGTTCACTGCTCCAGCCAAAATCAGCCATCGGTTCACATGCACACGCACAAACACACACTATAAGTGCTTACACGCACGCACACACTCACACACACACACACACACACTGCATCCAAGCATCAGTCTATGTGATCATGTCAGCACAAGATAAATTAGTCAGTCTATTAATTCACTGGCCCATATTGACCGAACGCCCATTAACAATCAGCGTCTACCAAGCAGATCAACCAAAGAACAAACTATTTATAACATTCTCTCCAAAAGATTTGCCACCATGAGGCTCATCATCTCTGGATGGGAAATTGCAATATCTTTCAGTCTTTGAAAAGTGCAGACAGCGACAGAGCTCTCCCTTCATGTCCATCTGGTCGACAATGGACCCCGTGGTGCCATTTTCCACTTAGCTGCCGGCTCAGCTGTACACTTTTTTCCTTTTCTCCTCTTGACAGGTTGCACATGCTCTATTATTGTCGCACACGGCGCGGCAATACAGTAGTAGTTTTTTTATGCAGCTTAGAAATACACATTTGCCTTGCAGCTAAGCCCAAGTGTATGTAGAGAACAATCACGCATGAACACAGCCGTGTGTGTTATCTCGGCTGATTTGACCCGTGGCACTTTATCTGGCAGATTGTGTTTTAATCAGAGGGGAGATGGTTTAATTCTCGGCTCTATTAATAGGTCAGAGAGCATCACAGCACCGGCGCAGGTGAAAAGGTGGTATATTATCTTAGCATCGAGTGTCGCATCAGTGTTAATTAGAACCGATCGTCCTTAAAGGTCGGACAGGTGGGGACAAGCCAGCAGTGTCCGCAGACAATGTTTCTGTCAGTACAAGACATGAGATGGATGTCCGTGGTATCAGCTGCTGTCCACCAGCGTCAGTATTTTAATTACCTTTGTTTTACCTTTATTGGGCTCCTTTGGCAAAAGGGCTAATGCCTGGGAGTTTTTAGACTGCACGTGTAATAATGTAGTACTGATTGCTGAGCACTCATGTTATACTGCAGTACAGAGTTATGTGTACTTATAGGTCAGAATATCAACAAGTTGATTGGCGTGGCAGCCATTATATTTTCCTATTCGGCCTAGAAAGCCTGTCACACCTTAAAAAATACAGAAATGAAGTAGTATATTTTCTGGCTTCAGCTCTAAATGCTGTCAAGAATACAGTTTATTGATTTTAAAATGTTCATTTAGCACTTTAGGATAGTTATAAAAGACACGTTGCAGAAAAGAAACACCATGTTATCCTGCATCTTTCCTATTGTTCGACTAAGTTGAACAGTACGAGTATGGATCGCAGCATGTGGGTGGTGGCGCACTCACTCTGTGGGCACTGCTCGCTTGTGCAGTTGAGAGACTGAAGGTCGAGGCCCTGGCAGTCTTTGCCCCCGGTGCCAGGTGAAGGCTGGGTGCACTCTCTGCTCCTCCACATCGAACAGTCTGCACCGCACGCGGACCACTTGCTCCACTCGCTCCATCCTCCATCTACTGCAAATGGACATTTGATTAGAAAAGCATGGGTGAGCACAGCTTCACATACACACAGCAGCAGAAGCTCAATGTGATTCACTTCAAACACACATAGTTGAGTTCACAGGGAAAAACTATTGATCGGAAAACATGCTGAACAATTTCAATAAAATAACTCCTTCTTACAAACAGTGGCAACTGTTGAAACTCACTCAGCTACACAGTGACGTTCAGAGGCAACGCTTGCGTTAAAGCAGTGGCGTATTTGCGTGCGAGACGAGAGCAACTGATAGGAAACTCTGTTGCCGTCCTGTGCAAATCGACTCGCCGTGAAATGTAAACCTGGTTGGGAAAGCATTAAAAAGACATGCAAAACCACTTTCACACATTCAAATCCAGCATTTGCACAGGAAAAACAAAGCGTGTAAAACTGCTGAAGAGAGCCATATTGTGTCTATTTCAATCTGCTTGTTTATTTCCAACATGGAAATCAGAAGCAACTAAGCTAAATCCCGCTGGTGAGTAATGGGAAGGTGCTCGGACTTGGCAGACCTCGCTGTGAAAGTGATTCTGCACAGGGAGAAGAATTTTGCCTTTGGGAAATTGGTGCCATAATTTACTTTATGTCATTTACCAAACAGACACAGTAATATCTTGATATAAAAATCCTCCCAAAAAAGTCAGAGGAAACAAATCCACCTTGGTTTGTCACCACAGTACCTGCAGCACATCTGGAAGCCAGACACAATATGGGTGGTATTACCCTGAACACAGATGAATGTACATTACACCTGCAGCTTTTCTGCCAACTTCAAACACACCAGCATCAGCCACAGCAAAATGAAACAAATGGAAATGTGTCTCTCTAAGTGTTCCCTGCTACAAGGAATATCAGCAGCTTTACCGCACACGGAGAGGGTGACCATTTTGGAAAGGTGGGGGTAATTTGGCAATGTGGCCCGGGGCCGGCGTTGGCTGGGAGTGATATTGAGACCGACACAGAATCGGCCCGGGGAAGGTTACCATGGGGCTAATGGGAAAAGGAGTAGTAATGAGCTCTCATGGGGGAAAAAACGCCACTGTCTTGCTCTTTCCCTCTCCCAAATGTAAGGGTGAAAGGGACCAGACAAGAATCACCAGAGCGCGCACACACACTGCCATGACAGCGACAACCCTCCTCCTGACTGACCCGAGGGCAAGGAAACCGTAGTGCTCATTAATCCTATAGCAATAAAGAGTGCAGGGGCCGCGACCCCAGGAGAGCAGGTCTGGCCCACTGCAGGTCCGAGGCTTTGGGTAATAAAACCTAGGTAAAATGGTGAGTCATTACTCAGGGTGGGATTCTTATTCCGAGTGATGATGTTATTTGGTTTTTCAACCAGACTGCAATTGGAAAATGAGCTGAAAGGCACTGTGAGCTTATTAGAAGGGAGTCACAGGTGTGTGAATGAGACCCTGTGTGTCCACAAGTGTTTGCTGGAGAGTGTGAAAGTGTGTGTGGTGGGATGCCGACACAGCTCAGGCCTCTTTGCAGTCAGATCCATTTGGCAGAGAGAGCAGAACCAATCACATAATTGTCCTTGTTTGGCATTGAGTGGACCCATCCGTGGGCCAGTGGGCTGATTATCCAGGCTGGGAATGAGAATGATTGAATAGCGAATTACATCCTAATGAATGCATTATGTCGCCCCTCAGTTTATCCACACCACTGTGGAATAAAGAGATGAGATCAACATCTGCCCTGATGAGGTGATGAAATTCTACATCTCTTTACCACCATAAAGCAAGACTAATGGCCATGCAAATAACATTTTCAAACAAGGAGATCAGAGTGAAAACAGGGCACTGCTCACGGGAATGTAGATGAGACCAAACACTGCGACCTTACGCTGAGGGGTGTCTAAGAAAGATGAAGATGCATGAAGAGCTCCTGACAAACGGTTTGACCCTGAAAACATGTTGCAAGTATTTCAGAAACTGTGGACGTTTCACATAAATGTAGTAGACCAAGAGCAGCTGCTTATTAATTTACATTTTTCAAAATTTAAAGGATAATTCTGGTATTTTTCAACCGTTTTTCTCCATGTCTGGGGGTGAAAACGGCTCATAAGGACCAAAATGATTGTAATTGGTGCAGTATTGAGCGTGAACAATATAGCAAAATGGCCCAAGCAAAATGGTCCAAGCGGAACTTTCAAATACGCCAATTTAAGCTGCTTGATTTCGCCACTGACAGCTGCGACTGCTTCTATCAGTGTCTCATCGCATCATGGATGGATCCTACAAATGTCATCTAATAGGTGAGTTGTTGCAAGAAGTCAACAGTGTGTGAGTTTGTACAGCTGCCCCAGCTGGGATGAGTAAATACTTATGATAAAGTCACATATTAAAAATTAAATGAGATGCGAAGCTGACAGTACACAAGTTAGTACACACATGTACTAACACCAAGGAACTTTTTTCCCAAATAAAAATGCCGTTCAAAGAGCGGAGAGCCCGGCTGCAGGCAGGTAGCATATGCTAACGTTTTTAAAGCTATCGTATTGACCTGCATCAGTAACATTATGCGGCAGCGCTGCAGGATAACGACATGCAGGAAAACAAACAGTCAATAACATATTCCATGATGTCTAGATAAGAGCAATGTAAGGTCAATGAACAAGAATGGTTGAGATTCGAGGAGACACGTTTAACCCCCGCTCGGTCTGCATATAAAACACGAGTAAAGGAGATGTGACAACAGAGGGCAGATGTGAAACCCAAATAAAAGCACCTCTCTTTATGGATCATTTTGTATATTTCTATGAACTTATCAGACACTGACACTAACAATCGGAGCCTTTCAGTGGCAGAAACAAACCCTTGTAATTGACAGATCATACAGTCAATCAGTCAATTGCCCCGTCAATTATATTGCAGACGGTTTGTGGTTATCGGCTTTAACTACTCAATTCTGCAGCAATCACTATCCTTTTTTCTGCAAAGGTTGAAAATTACCGGAATTGACCCGTGAGGTTGGAATTAAAACCTGACCTCCTTCCTTTTTACTTTGAAGTCCACATGGGAAAATTGTCATCCGCAGCCACAGTTTTCCTTATCAAATCCGCAGAAAAAGATTGTTAGCGCTGCAGCAAAAGGCTCTTCAACTGCTTTTCAATCATGCAGCACCACAGGTTTTAGGTCAGGCAGGTTCCTGAGAAGGGACATTAATACAATGGCCCAGTGGCAAGCCCCCATTTGGACACGTTGTCAAGGGGAAAAGAAAAAGGAACCCTACGATGCTTGGCAGGTCTGCAGGAGGGCGAGTCGGAGGCTTTGCTGTTAAAATGACAAAGCCCGCTGACGGACACAGTCCGAGATGGTCGGACACCTACGGCTTCTATGTCCTTGAGAGGAACATGAGGAGGTCGGCAAGAACTACAGAGATCAGCAGGTCGCCCCTCTGCTCCCACTTTCCTGTCAACACACGTGTGCCCAGTAACCACCCCTAATCCCAGTGTTCAAAAGCTGATGAAAAAAGCCACAGAAAAGCCCCCCCCCTCCCCCCCACCCATGGAGGGGGGTTGAAAGCTCAGCCTGAAGTGGGTGATGCAACAGAGATTAATCACCAAACCTTATTCTGTATTTCTGACACATTTTGCAAAGTTCTGTTGCTAGCCAAGATTCGGTGAGTAATCAATAACTGTAAAACACAGACATGACTCCCTTATGTTTACTAAACGACTGGAATGAAGAAAATGGGCGACGAGAAGGAGATGTGAGGGAGGTCAGGATGATTAAAAACAGCACTGATGCAGAGCTGTCACCAGATGGCCACCGTCTTTTCGCTAACGAATGTGTTTTTCTCACATTCATTGGCAATAGTCTTTATTTATTCTTTGGATAAAATATGAAGTCAGAGCAACCCCTGATAATATCTAGAGACACACACAGTCTGACTTCCAAAGTAGAATTACAGACTGGCCCGCAGACAGCATACATATGGGCGCTAGGTTGCATGTGTACAACACGTACATGCACACACACACACTCTTGCCAGAGCGCATGCACAAATACAGCAGCCTCGAGTCTGTTTATTTTCCATCTAGCAGAATTCTCATGACTCCTTTGGCAAGCCTGAGGGATCACTACAATATTTAAATAATTCACAGAAGTTAGAAATCTTTTCATGTTGTTTGCCGTTCCCACTCACATCAGCCAACAGTTCAATTCATTTGTGTGGGTTAGGTGTCTCCGTGTGGCCTCCAAATTCGGAGCCTAACTATTTGCATTTGCCTCTGACACTGTGTATTTGTCGGGATCTGACATTTTGCCCTGACTGTTGGCTCTGACCACAAGTCAGCGCGGGGATTGAGTCGATGAGAATGGTGGGAGGGGTGTGGGGGGGGGGATGGACTGTAGAATTATACTGGGTGTTTCACTGGAAGATGATAAGATGGAGACAAAGGAGAAATGTGGCGGTTGGGAAGAGGTGAGGAAAACGGAGGTATGTTTTGGGTACTCGGTGCCTCAAGGGTTGATCTGCTGTGCTCTCAGCCTCGGGCTGTAGCCTCAGCCTCCTCCTGTGTGCGTCTCCCACTATGGTGCCCATCCGATCTGCCCGACAGGCCCCCGCCAACTCTCATTAAACACTTTGGAGACTTAGACAAAAAAAGCAGATGAGCCTCCAGGTTCATTCTCTCCTGATGGGAGGTGGGAGCTCACTTTTAGAAACAGGAGTCACTGAATAAACATGCAGGGGGCTCTTTTACTGAAAAGGCTAATGGTGTCAGTCTGTGATAGCCTGCAAGGTTCATCAGAAGATAATTTGAATATGAAGGAATCGTGTTATTAGCTTGTGTTGGCATTAAATTACATATATATACTGTATGTATAGGCTTTGCTGGGTATAATCTTTGGATGTTCCTAGTTTCCAATTTAAAATGAGCAAGTATTTAGTCAGTTGACAGCATCTCTTTATCCCTAAAGGAAGAGTACCACAAATCACAGAGGCCATCGTTGTGCTTCAAACAGAAAAGGAGCAAGCTGCAACCACACACATTAAACATTACACAGAATAAGCAGCTAAAAAAAAAGACAAACTATATTTTTTTCTGAGACCAGTTTCAAAACTGCAGTTTGTATATAAACAGCAGCTATAAATCAACCGAAACATCTGGATAATTAATGAACTCTTGAAACAAGACCAGCAGTAAATCCATCCATCTTTTCTTTAAATTCAGCTCAGAGACAAAGCCACTGTAGAGGAGACATGCCTCTGAAGACTGACGACCAAATGTCAGCCATGTCTGAATAAATAACATGCTGTATATCTAAAGCACTACAGATCCCTGTGGAACCCCTTCTTCTTAAGGACTTCTCCCCTGAAATATTGCAAATCATCTAACGTGCCTCTCCTAGATTCCACCTGCAGAAGCTATAGGCACAGTGATAACAAGCCTTGTTATCCAGTATGTCGGGATGTTCCCTGCTGGGCTGGTCATGTCCTGTCCACCTCACTGAATGTAACTCTTATACGAGAGCTTCCATTTGTGCACTCAGGCAGGGTGATTCATACTTAATCACGTGTTTGATGAATCAAAATGAGGAGGATTTGGATGTATTTGGGTTTCCTCGCTGCTGGGCTGTGTGTGCGCTCGGCGACAAATGATGGAGCAGTCAGCTCATCATGGCGGACGTCAGAGGCATGTTTGTGAGTACACAACAGAGCAGCAGTGCCACTTGGGATTGGAAACAACAGCCCATCATCCCCAGGCTCTGGCTTGGCGGACGTTTGGCCTTGAGGGGAGCCCTCTCCGGCTGCCGACAGCTGGGGTTGTCTGCGCCACTGAGACAGGTAACAAGTGAGAAAAAAGCGACATGGACTACCGTCTGTTGCCGCACAACGGGACAGATTGAGGTGTGAGAGCGGCCGTGTCTCTAATCAAGGGGAAAAGTTCTCTCTCTTCCCAAAGTTTCTACAAACTGTGCACATTTGAATTTCTGTCACGGCACCCTAAGGGTTGAAATTACACACTTTCTCCGTATAGGGCAAGTGAAAGATAGCGGAGGGCGGGGCTTGGTCTAACAATAGCAGCCTGGACTGACATTAATCTCTTTAAGCTCGGAGAGGTCAGTATCCTGCTTGGCTGTTGGGGAATGTCAAGAATCCCCGGACACCCCTCTAATTCCATTACTCACTGGTCCAGCGCTAATAATATCAAATCCATCCAGATAGCGCCCTGACAGAGCATCATACATTTTAGTGTTTCCTCTGTCTTCCTGCTGCTGCTGTATTCCAGCGGGCCATGTTACTTACACTCACGCTTGACATCTAGTGATGTCTTTACATGGGAGATGTGTAACACAAGACCCCGATCCACTGAGGAAGATAACCTCTGTTATAGGCAGGGAGAAGCTGCCACAGCCAGAGGTGTTGGATTTCCCTCTCTGCTCTTTACCAAGCGTGGGAGAGTTCTCTTGCGGTCAGCTTGGCTGCAGAGCCGCAGCTATATGTGCACGGTCTGATCTGCTGGCAGCAAAACAGCTATCCATCGCTTGTACAGACTCAGGCTTTCTCTACTTCTTCCTCCTCTCCTCTTTCTCACTTCAGGATTTGTTCCTGCCTTCCTCACTCTGTATCGGATTCCATCTGTCTCTAGCCCTGCTTCCACCCTCTTGTTCCCATTGGTGCTCTCTCTCGCTCTCTCTTCCTCGTTATCTCTCCATCTGTCAGGGGGCTAATGTAGGACTGCAAATGAAGCAGCTTCCATCTCAGGCTACCAGGGATCGATATGTGTTGCTCAGTATCAGGCAGGACACTCTCTGCCTCTCGGATGCTCTAACAAGGGAGGCTGCGCAGGGAAATGAAACATCCTAAACTCCTAACACATGGCACACAGGCCACCATGATTCCCCTTTTTATTGCTCATATTTACCGCACGGCTTGAGCAGGAAACAATAACGAATGTACTAGCTGGTCTGACATGGTTGGGAGCAAGTCTCTGAAAGCAGACAGGCCTCCAAAATAAAAGCAGGGTCAAGATTAAGATATATGTGAACAAAGTGGGATGATAATAAATCATTTTCAGGATGAGGCCTCACAGTAACGACTAACAGGCTCTGACATCGCTGTGTATGCAGTCTGATTACAGGAAACAACAGAAGCGGTGACCTGGACGTGCTGGTGCAAAGGGGCAGCCAAAAATAAATTGATGACTTCTAGATGCAAAAAAAAGCAAAAGGAAGCCACAGGAAGCCAAGCGCCACAGGACAAACAGGGTTGCCTGGGAGTTACCTGGACAGGTGGCCACACAGGCACTTTTCTGGACGTTCTGCCCCTCACAGGATGTGCCTCCATTCAGTGGCGTGGGGTTGGTGCAGCTCCGACTCCTCCTCTGCCAGCCTCGCCCACACACAGCACTGCAGGACGACCAGGTGGTCCACATGGACCAGCCGCCGTTGACTGTCAGACCAGCGCCGGGAGGGATGGAGGGGTGAGGGAGGGGAAAATGTTGGAGGGAGGGATGGACGGGTGGATGAAGGGACAGAGCAGCCAGGATTACCCGACATGCACTAAAGGAGTGTGTTGCGCTCGAATAATCAAACTGCTGTTACACTCTTCGGTTCAGCGTTGCAAGGTGAACTAATGGAGGAGCGAGAGCAAAGCTTCCTGTGCCTGAGTTGGAAGTACAGCCAACTGTGGTGGAAACAAAATGGCTTCAACAGGGAGCGAAAAATAACATGACAGCTTGCCATCTTTTGACCTTATCCTGGAGGAAGACATAATCACTGCAAAGTCTCACTACAACAATGCAAGAATATTATAGAGGACACTACTAAAAAGAATATATTGAATATAAAGCAACATTATCATTGTCCAAAATGCATAAAAACACGTCTACTTCTTGTAAATACGATCAGTCTTTGCAGCCAACACGTGACTGAGAATATATGGTTGTTCAAGTCTCCATCACACAGTCACATCACATTGTTCTGTGTCATTACTCAAACTCCATTCTGTGAATTTAGAGAACAGCACTGTCATTTATAACTTTTATATATTTGAAACAGGGTGCAATTCAAAAAAAAAAACTATGCACAATGAAATTCCTGTTATTGCAGCTCCGCTTGCTGAGTACCCATGTTCTGAACCTGAACCATTCGTTTTCACATAATTGGTGCTATATCGCTCGATCGGGGCTGGTGATTACATAGAAGGAGGCTGATTTAATTCTGATCAGCTCCTTCCTGTACCTACTGTGTTTGCTTCAGCTTACAAGATACAGAGATTCCTGATTTATTGACTTGAACAGCACAGTCGTTCCTTCTCTGTACATACTCCCTCCCTAATTTCCCCTAACTCTCTCCTGTGTGTGTCGTGGCTGAATCATTTCCTTGTCCTCTCTATGCGATTGATTGCCCACCACGGCGAGGTAAATTGCCAGGCAACACGGCCCCTGATTACCTCTTAGCACAGAGAGCAGCCACACCAGCCAGGCCTTGATAAAATGCATTTCTGGCCCCCTGTTGAACCCCCTTTGAAAAGTAGCTGTTATTATGACTTGCTACATCTAGCTAACATGGCGGACTGATGCTCTCAGCTCAGTGCATTTCCCCGTTCTGCGAGATGAGTTGTTAGCGTGCAGCAGACAGACCACTTCTATTGTGATTTAACCTCAAATTAATCCTGCAACAGTGACACACTTGTCATCTTGTCAAGCACATAACATGAGCGTGATGGGGAGGGAAATAAAATTGCACATGCAAGCACCCCGGCAATTTGCTCAAAATTTCTTGGGTTTAAGAGGGAGAGGTTTTTTTTTGTTTGACAATACAGGAAAGGACTGCAGGAGCATGAACGCTCTCGCCTCCACAGGCACTTTAACTCCAAATCTCTACATATGAGAAAATCCACACAGCAAGTCAGTCAACATCAAGCAGTTATAATCAAGCGTAAGAATAATTGTGCTGTTTTGTTTTTTACGCTGGAGGCTGAGATGAGTGTGTGATGTGTGTTTTGACTGCATGCTTCAACACAAGACATTTCATTTGAAAGCATTCCTGATGAAAATGCACAAGCCCGAATTTCATTTTCAGTCCTACAGCGCTATTTAAGCATTTCGGGCGCCCTTCAGGGTTCGCACAGCTTTTTGGCTACAAATGATCCCAAAACGATGATAGTACTTGAAGGATTTCGTATAACAACTTTAAAATGATCTCAGATACACAGATAGCGCTCGTGGTTATTACATTATATTTGCATGTATTGATTTTATAAAGTGAACTGATACAAATGAAGTCTTTCAGGTGCAGTGTAGAAGATATATCAATAGAAAACCTTCATTTAAAGTTCTCCCACAAGCATATATTTCTGAATGCATAACCCTCACGTACCAGATTATGCCAATTTCTTCTCAATTTAAATTCATCATACGCCCTGAAATCTATTGAGATTCTACTGAGAGCTTTTTTTTTGGGCTGAAAACACAATGTAACAGCAATGTTAAGTTCTGATTTATATTCAAGTAGCAACAACCTGAATATGAGAACTGAATAAGATGTGAAGTCACTGATTTTAATGTATCACATGCATTTATTTAACAATATAAGGCTGAACAAATGCTACATTTTAAGGAACGTGCCGCCTCTTACACAGCAGTAATATTTTATATCTTAGTCTTTTCTGGCTGAAAAACAGACCCTGTGACAGACAGTGTGCCACAATATACATCTCATATATGCACAAAGTTGCTTTCATGCAGCAACCCCGTGTGATTGACACTTCCCGTGTGCACGTATCGGAGAATTAAGCCAAACTGTATTGGAGGCAAAATTTCCGTGGTGCCAGTGCCGTAGGAACCTTCTGTGATAGGAAATACGCTGCATTTTAATAAAGGTCAGACTGCTTATCAAGCCAAGTCATTATTTACAGTTTACTGTTAATTCAATTTCTCTTCTCATATTGGATCTGCGACAGAGGAGGAGGAGGAGGAGGAGGAGGAGGATGGCAGCCCAACGACTGGAGACTGCCAGTATCCAACAAGGGCTGCCAGTATCATCCTCCGTTGTGCTAATTAAGGGGCAGATATACTACTATCTCTTGGTGTAGTTGTTTATGAAAACTAAAGGAACTTATGCAAGTTTTCACCATATGTAACATTGTTCCCAATTTCTCAAAACCAAACCATCTCCATCCTGCTTTTGGGACGAGCTGGTCTTTTAACATCAGGAGTCAGGTAAGTAAGTCATTAGGGCCCCGAGCACCACCCGGTGTGAGAGCCCTACGGGATTTATAGGAATTATTACTATTAAATGTGATTGTATACGTCAGTAAAATTATATCACTCTTATTGATATGACTCACAATTTGCTTTATTTTCCTTCTTTCATATACTTGTGCTTGTATAACTAAGACCATTTAAAGAATAACCTTTGCACAAAAGCATATTGTGCACACTCAGTGTCTCATTAAATGACCACCGGATGACCATCAGCAGGGCAGGAGATTCTCACCACCGCATGTTACCATTCCCACGTCTGCAGGAAGGAAGACAAGGAGCCATCAAACCGTAAAATACAATATTTAGAGGTCAGTTACTTCCAGACTACTTCTGTATGTACAGAATTATTGGCCTCCTTTCACCAAATAATAGAAAGTATCGATATTGGGATGTATAAAGTGATTTATTCATTCTTATTATGACTCAAATAATTGCAGGTGTCTTCTTTGACATGCAGTTATTCTTTAGACAAATTTGAATCACAGAAGCGACATATAAGATAAACATGATATTTATGTTTATATGTTCACAGCAGTTTGACATCAGTCTATCTGTGGATCATCACCTACCGTAGACCAGCACTGTGGCGGAGGTGCTCTTGCGGCGGGCGACAATGTTCTTGGCCACACACGTGTAGTTGCCCGTGTCTGCAAGCCGGGCTTTCTTGATGACGAGATTATGGTCAGCCGTCATGAAAAAATTGGGGTCACTGTCTGGGTCGATCACATCCTCGTTCCTTTGCCACTCCACCTGGAAATATAATTCAGTGGTCAAAATTCCCTGTTGCCGAGTCGAAGAGCCCGACCAGGCAGCCCGACAGCGACCAGACACGCTGCGCTTGAAAAACATTTAAACTGATAAGAAAAGCACCAATGTTCTTGTTTAATGCAATTAGAACAACAAATACAATTCGGAGTGATTCATAGATACACCACACTGATTTTAATATGTTCTCTCTTTTGTTGGAGATATCCAAAGCTGTTGGTGTCTGTGAGAGAAAGCCAGAGCCCAAACTTATTCCTCTACCTGTGCAGCCTCAGATCGTCTTGCCTGTTTTCCTAGTATCCCTTGACCTTGTGCCCCTTGAGAGAAGCTGCGGTATGGCTGCATGGCTGTTAGTATGATAACCCCATGCTAGACTGCATATAATTGTTTGCCTTGTCTTCTCCCGCGGTGACTTCTGCTCTGATGTTCTTCCCTGCCGAGCTGCGGTTGGCACCTTCCTTCCCACATCTCTGAAAACTGTCCCCACACTGTACAGCTGTGATTGACTAGTCTGCTGCTCGGGATCTCCGGGCTGCTTATGTAGCTTGCTTAACCTCCACTTGTGTTGTTATTAAAGCATTTAAAAGTCTGTCTGGGGCCGCGCCGACGCAGCACACGAGGTGAAGCAGCTGGCCCCGGTCTGGTCCTCCAAACACAGACGTACACCACAGAGGGAGCAAGAGACTTGAGCAGAGCAAGATTATATTAGAGATACAGCACAGGAAGAGACGGCAGAGAGATAGAAAATGAAATAGCAAGAGAGTGAGGCAAATAGACCCATTAATTATAGATAGGCCTTTAGAGATGCCAAACGGGGAGTGAAACCTCCAAGCCTATCTTGAGTGATGTGACGAGACAATGTAATATACGGCTTCTCAGAGATGTAAGAGAGATAATAAATCAATAACAGGGGATAATTAGAGGCATAATTTATCCATACAAGGTAGCTGGTTCCTAAGAGATGCCAGCAGATGGGACACTTTTTGCTCTTTGTCCTGGTGAGGAAAGGGTAAATGGATGCGAGATGCGGGCCTATAAATATCTTCTGTATCCATCTCTCACCTCGGCTTGTGGCACTCCCTCGGGGGGATGGCAGCGCAGCAGCACCTCCTGGTCCAATGCCACCTCTTTACCCTGGGGCTCTTCCTCAAAGTTCTTCCGTAGGTCTGAAGAAGAAATAGGAAGAAACAACCAATTAGGATATTTCTAAGAGCTTGTGATGAAATACCCCTATCCACAAAACTTGGCTTGGTGATGGTTCTAAATCTCCCACTTTTGAAATGTTCACCCGTGGCCTCGCTGAGCATGTCGCACTCCAGTTGGCCCCTAAGCCACGCGGGGATTGGTGGCACCGACCATGTTGCTTATTACAGGCTGCCTGGCTGGTTCAGAGATGCTTGTCTGCAGCCAGAGGGGCCCAGCATCAAGCAAAAGCAATTGCATTACCCCTCACCGCCACCAGCCACCCCCACCCTCTCTCCAGCATCCAGCAGCCTCCAGCTTCCATCTGTATGAGAGCTTGGAGCAGCCACACGAAAACAAAGCCCTGAGGCGCCTGGACAAGAGCTCCTGCATGCCTGGCTGCCTGAATGGAGCTTCACATTTCCTCTCATTGAATACTCTTACTGTAGCTTCATGTTTGTCAGTAAGCTCGGCCGGCAATTACAGGTGAGAACGGTGGTTTCTTACAGGCTGGAATAAATGCAGGGCTGTTCATGTCTGATGAGCAACACCGGCCACTGTTTACTAGCATTTGGTTCTCAGGTGTGATGTATCCACCCCGGGTTTCGACTCAGAGTGACGCGATATGTTAGTGTGTTGTGAGGGGCTGAGGCGGCTGGGAGTCTTTACGGGAGGAATGTTAAAACAAGCAGCGTCGCGTTGAAACGCCATTGAAATTCAGTGTAATTAAAGCTGTGTCGACGGGACTGGAGGAGGTACACAAGTCCTGGAAGGTTCAAATGTGCAGATCAGTGTCGCAAACGTGAACGTGCATGTAAATGCACACTGATCCTTATCACTAATGTGTGTGTGTGCGTTTCCCCCGTCTTCCATCTAACTGACTCTGACGAGCTCTCCAACAAGGATGGATAATGAATGTGTGTTTTCAAAACGTCTCCGGCGTGTGGGAAACGGTGCTGCGTTAGGCTGTGGAATAATGCATATTAATGCAGGAATTAATAGGCAGAAATGCTCTAAAATACTCACATGTAAAATGTCTTCCTGTAATAAAGCTTTTGAGGCTGCACTAAGGGAGGTGTCTGTTATCCCCAGACAGATTTATGATTGCTACACAGCAATAAATTTCAGATCTGTTTTTATTCCGGTTACTTTCATCGGGATCATTGCCCATGTACTCTATCTAGTGAAAAATATGCTCATGAATACTCTAATTTAGTGTTCCACTTTTTTTTAGGGCTGCCTTCAAGCAGAGACATTTGTCTCTGGCTCTCTCTGCCAGGGTTGGATATTCTCTTCTTTCTTGGTAGAATGGCAGGAAGAGGATTCAACAGTATTTTAATCACAGCAACACACTGTGGTGCATCAAGTCATCATGGCACTAATTGTTCAATGAAAGTTAGTCACTTCCCCCGAACACACGAGTGCAAAAAAGAATCATCAGTCTGATAAACTCCAGTTACATACGGTCGTTTTGTGTAAGCAACTTGCAGGCAGCATTTGCATGCGTAATGACGCGGTGATTATTTTGAAGTGCACTCACATGCAATCCTGATGTACGCTTTCTGGCTCTTCTGGGTTCCGGTGGTGCTCCAGGCCACACATTGGCACCAGTACTCATCCAGGCCGAAGATCTTCTCCACCTGCTGTCTGGTGATGTCAATTGTCACCTGCATGACTGGCAGTGCTGCGAAGCAAACAAAGAAGAGTCAAAACGGTGAACGGGAGAGCAGATTAACCCCCCCCCCCCCCCCCCCCCCCCCCCCCCCCCCCCC
>CAAKHC010001546.1:67102-83154 GCA_901007825.1 Macroramphosus scolopax
CCCATTATCCCTCAAATCCCCCCCCCCCCCCCCCCCCATCAGCTCGTTCAAAGGCGGCGCAGGATATAACGATTCTTAATATTCCTCCAGCAGAAAGAAAAACCACGCAGCAGAAATGAATCCTTTTGTGCCTTTTTTTTTTTCCTTCTACCTTGCAAAGTAATTTAAGAAGCAGAATAAACAAGCACAGAAACCATAATCATATATAAACAGGAGTGCTTGTTAACTGAGGAAATTGAGAAGAGCCTGCAGCTATCCTTGGTGCTTGTTGGAAGGCGTTAAGTCTGCAACAGTGGAGCAGACACAAGCGCTAAACAAACACTAGAAAGAGCCTGACCTGCTTCTGTGATCAAATCCGGGAAGGGGGGAAGAGTTCACAATCTACGGGGCGCGTTGATGTAAGTAAAAATAACTTCATTGCTTTTCAAGGAGGAAGTAAAGACCTTCTCTGAAAGAAACACAAGATTGGGACAAAATCCCCCCAGTGAAACGATACAGTGCTGTCAAGAGTATTGTCTTCTTGACATCTGAGAAACAATCTTTCATTTCATTTTCCTTTGACCTTTTATGTGGCATCTTAAATCCAGAGGTATTTTTTTTTTGTTCCACCGAGCAGCGACCTTGATCCCGACCATCTGTCCTACTTTTTTTTTCCACTCCCATGAAAAGATTGCCATGTTTTCCTTCAGCTTTCTGTTCTCCCCGTCTGATCTTTTCTCTCTGGGGTCTTTAAGACGGGGAGGTGTTGAACCTTTCATACGAACACAGAACATTTTAGAGTCACGGAGGACACGTCTCTGAGACCGACAGAGTAGCGTAGCGTAGCGTAGCGTAGTGGCTGAAAGTCTCAATGGAGAGCTGCTCGTCAACTGACATTTACATAAAAGCACTTTGTGACACTCTTACACTCCCATCACACACTTGATCTGTCTGCAGTGATCATTTGCAGCTCCAGAAAGAAGTTGACTGAAGCTCGACTAAGAGGCACCTATCAGGCTATCAAACCTTTACAGCAATTACAAAAAGCACTTTGACTGATCATGAAAACAATGGGATTTTTTGTCAACAATTTCAGGCTTTAGCATGTGTGAGTGCAGACTGGCCCAGTTGTGATATGAGCCGTCCTTAAGAGGAATCAGAGTTGCTCCATCGCCGGCGGCCAGGCGTTGATAAGTAGCTTTGAGGGACACCGACAGATCCCCTAAGTATTAGCGTCTAAATGCAGTATATTCTGCTATATGTGATCGCAATAAATGCGAGTACATGTGCAGTAAATCCAGCCCTGCAGCGCCACTCTTAGAGTCAACAACACCCGGCGCTGTGTGCAAGCACTCAACAACACACTCTGGAATCTGCTGCACTCACAACTAATTTAACAAAGGAAAAGAAAAATGTTCAAGTTTTGTCAAAGAACTTCCCCCAAAAAAAAGTTGGATTTGTTTTGAAATAAAAGGCTGGATTGAAGAAGTCTGTCTGCCGTGTGTGTGTGTGTGTGTGTGTGTGTGTGTGTGTGTGCGCCACAGACTGCGAGAGCACCTAAAAGCTACAAAAAAAAAAAGGCAAAAGTAACAAAATGGGCACTAGAGAGAATGAACAAATGGAGCAGAAGAAACACTCCTTCCTTCAAATCAGCAGTATGGCAGCGTTTGCCTTTGCCTCTGAAATAATAAAAGATCTACTGGTACATCTTACAAAAGAGACAACACACAACTTTCCGAAGCAATTTAGAGCTGCAACCGACGGTTATCTCGGTTCAAGGACCTCGACATGATGTGTTCAGAATGATTAGAAAAACATAAATGTAGATCATAAAGTCACGGATGAATCACTAAATAGATGGAGAGGAAAAACGTAATAGATCTCTTTCTTAATAGATTTCCTTTCAATCTATTCAATGTCTCCGACACAATGCAACCCGCAGGACAGAGTTTATCCTCCAAGTTACCTTTTGTGTTTAGTGAACTAAAGTTTGCTGCCTGGAGCTCTGTGCTATTTCTACAATAGACAGTCATCTATGTGCATGTTTGTGTAACTTATAATAAAATCTTTAAAAACCCCATCGGCACGTTCTGAATGGACAGATGATTGCAGCCGCGGTGCAGCTGCAGCGTAGACGACAGAATGTGGGGAAAATCTCTCTGAAACACGCCTTCAAACCTGAGAGTTAAATGCAGGAATCACGGCTGCCTTGCATATAAATATTGGAAAGATTCAGTGGCCCTGATTTAACTGAGATCAGAGCGGTTTACGTATGCAGTCGTTTGGAAGGAGAGTGTGTACTGGAATACATACATTAGGAGCTCAGCCATGTTTGGGGCTCTGCATGGCTTCAACCTACAGTACAACATTCATTTGATTAATTCCAGCTTCCCTTCTGAGCCAGAGGGTGGAAGGAATAAAGATCGGTATGGAGATGCAAAGCATGAACAATAGCAACCTGAGGTGAGAAATCCTAAGAAGAGCAATTTGAAGCTCTGCTTGCCAGGATAATTGCATTCTGTTTCCTTATCTCTTCCTGTCCCCATAATTACCTGCTTTCTGTGTCTGACACCTTTCCGAAACACTGTTGTGAGTCACTCTGTCCAATTTCCTTCCAATTAATAGGACAAAATAAACGCATCACTTTGCGAAGAAAGTAGGACTGCAGGATTATAACGGTTAATATTGACAAACATAAGGCTCATTTATATCCGTATATATGTTTAATAGTTTGCTCCGCTGCCTCCAAGGTGTCGGGAACTAAAAAAAGAGTAATAGGAAATTTACACTTTATACTCCGTAAGATACTAAATATGCATTTAACATTCCTGTTAAAGACTAATTAAAACATGACATGATTCCCCGAGCCTTGGGTTTGATCCGCAGCCCGTTTATAACTGAGCTTATATTCCAGACCTCGGTGAAATTACTGGGGAAAAAAATGTATAGGGTGATTATGGGATCACATGAATCCCGGGCTTACGGAGGAACCCTGGTGCGTATATTTTGATCTGAGTGCAACGGGGCAACTCAGTGGGCATGCGGTTTCCAACCACAAGTTTTGGAATGGAACACTTCCAAGCTTTGGGACATTGTACTGAGATGAAGACAGCGGGGAGCAGGGTAATAAGGGGTGAAAGGGAAACACGGAGAACGCAGCCAGCTGGGGAACTGCACCCCAGGACATAGTCTTCTAGAACTTTAAATACTATAATATTCTGGAGTGTAAGGCTGGAAGGTTCATTACCGATAGAAGACTGAGAAATGTTTATTAAAAGACTCTTAATCAAAGGGATTGGAGATGCTACAAAAAAAAGGCTTCGTGCAGCTCTTAGCTTTAGCCTGGAGTATCTACAAACTGCCAGTGAAACATAAACTACACTGGGAAAGTGAGCTGAGGCCACTTGTGGAGAGGCAGAGGAAACTGATGCGTGTCCAGGGGAGCCACCACGCACTCACCTCAGGCGCCACACAGCAGAAATCATGCAAACTGCATCCGTCTCCCAGTGTTTTTAGTCACATGCATGCAGTGTAGGGACCTCACCATAGGTGGCTTTGCCTCCCGAAAATATGGCACTCTGATTCACTGTTAAAAAAAAACGAACAAACAAATGAAACTGAGGTTGGTTTGCGGTCGACTCCAGGCAGCAGAAATGACTTTATAAAGAGCAAACAGCAGCAGGTGAACCACCTCTGGTTGTGGCACATTAGAACACAGGATCAGTCGAGGGAGGCAGAACAATGGGGATCCACACAATGTGCTCAGCAAGCACAGATCAAAGCGGAACACCAAACACCCTCCAGCCACAGCCAACGACTCCGGCCATGCCGGTCAGCCTGTGTGTCTCCTTCAACAACAATTATCAGCGTCTGCAGTCATTTGGTCACTCTATGATGTGTCTGTTGTCACAAGCCAAACACACGTCTGAATGACGGGCTGTCCGCATGTCCCTCGTAGCGTGCTCTGCTTATCAAAGGATAAAGTGGGCTGTTCATGATCCGGGGAGCGAGCACGCTCGGGGTCCGTCCGTGTTTTTTTCTTCCATGTTTAGTTCATTTAAATTAGGGCTGAGCAATAAGCGGAAAAAAACATTGGGATTATTTTGACAGATATGACTTGTGATTTTAGAGGTAAATGTTCGCAACACAATGCTCCGTTTCTAATGACCCGTTGTGACACGTTTGACATTCATCAAGAGAATTCAGCCACAGTCGTTTGGAAATTACTGCAGTCACATTGTGATTTTGACAATATTTCCATAATTGCTCAGCTCTACTTTATAAATATAATAGTTCTGTGATATCTAGCATATATAATCTAATATATATACAAATACAGTAGTTCTACTTGTTTACTGAAAGTCACAGTCAGTTTGCCGGATAAATAAATCTAATTTATGTTCCCTAGCAAAAAGCGATGCTCTGCTGTCTTATCTGTTGCTGAAGCTCCATCCTAGGCTGTAAAACAATGCTGTTCTCAGCCCTGCTTCTTCGTCTCAGACTGTTGCTACTGTTTGTTGTTTTACCATACACAGTTCTGTAAAATCAATGTGTGTGTAAAGCACTGTTTGAAGCGTTGTGAAATAATGTCGGCTACAGTCTCGGCAGGCTGACTGAGTTTTAAGAAATGAAACGAGAGGGAATAGAAATGGATGACAGAGATGTCGAGTTGCTGAATTCCTGAATCAGCTGATCTCACTGCTGTATGATGTAACTAGATGCAAAGTCCTCAGGTAACTGAGTAAAACACCAGCTATTACCAGATCCAGTGGCCACAGATGTTACCGAGCTGTGCTTTCCTCTGTTCTGTGGGAAAGACGAGAGATTTTGCAGATGCACTTCTCTCAAAAGCAGGAAAAACAACAGTGGCACTTAACATAATACTGCTGTTTTGTGCATGCAGCACAAGCAGGGGATTGTTTGCATCAGATGTGCTCTCACCTCTTCCTGCAGAGCAGGTGGGATGTAGAGGAAGGAAGTACACCACGGTCATGTAGCTGGTTTGTAAGTCGGTCATAAAGAGCAGAGTTCTTTTCGTTTGTCTGATAATATCTGTGTCGGCTATAACCGATCGATGTTCCCGAATCTTTTTGTCTCTCTGCCTTTTGTGTCTTTGTTTAAATTCCGCCCGTCTTCGTGTCGGCTGCATCCTCTGCTCACTCTGAATTCATCGGACAATGGCCTTGTCTTTTCACACATGGGCTCAGGGGGCCTTACGTTGACTTTGTACTGGGGAGGGCAGACGCAGATAAAAGTACGGTCAAACTGATTTGGACATTTGCATCCCAACACGCAGCTCCTACGGGTGCTGCCTTGGTGAGTTCATGGTTGCAGTGCATGTGTGAAAGCAGCTACACGGTGAGGGAGTACAGGCATATTTGGGTGTGTGTGTGTTAGTAGCATGAATCTCCCCTTGAGCCAACAGGGCCTCAACACACAGTGTAAACATCATCGGCCTCAATCCTTGGCGAGTCGATATTGGGCCCGTCTGAGTGCCGGACTTTATTTTACTCTCCCTCACGCTTGTTTTCGCAGGCAGTGACCTCAATTCCATAGGGGTCATTTGCTTATCAAAGGCAAGAACTGGAACTTGCAGGTTCCGACTGTGTGTTCATTGTGACCAAGGAAATTCAATTAGTCTGCATCCCTACTGTGTGTGGCCGGGATTCATCAGAAGATATAGGGGGATTAAGGTTGGGTGACTTTACATCACGGGAATGCATCATTTCAAGGGAGAGGGTTCACAATGGTTGAGGGGAGACATCACAGATGAAGGCTTTTAAGAGTGCTCTGTCTGCACATCCTGGTTACCAGTCAAAAGCAAGTTCTAAGTGTTTCATTTCCTCCTGCGGTTCTTTGTACTGGATGGCATCGATGTCATCTCCATCATCCAGTGTCCCGGGCACCTTTTCCACAGAACAACAATGCGGTCTTCCTGAGATCAATTACTTTGGCCTTCCTACATCAAATAAATGCTGACATGAAGCCGGGTTGTCAAAAACAAGTTTGGAGGTAAACACAGTGTCCAGAATCGTGTAAAAGCACAGGTGGAAAACAACCTGTACGGTGTTCTCTATGTGTGAGGAATTCAAAGTTAACCCTAGTCGCAGAGCCAAGGCCGTTCCTGCTATATCATCAACAGTCTGTAAAGTTCAATTACCATGTAAAGCAGTGTGATGATAGGTGGTCCATGCTAGCAGACGCGGAGCGACCAGAATGGCAGGTGGCGCCATAAGCATCTGTCTCCTAACAAGGATAGCGTGGCCTTCTGAGTGAAGCATGGCTCTATTAAACGGCAAAGGGTCGGGAACAGAAGAGGGAGGAGGGAGGCGAAGAGGGGCCCTGAGCTCACAGGAAATACATTAGTCAGGCCTTCCATTCAGGGATGTTGGTGGGGTTGCGACTGGAGTCAGTGGGACAGCGTTCTGGGTCAAGGCCCTGCCTCCGGTTATGACCAGCTTTTCAAGAGCTTCTTTTGATTGAGCTGTCCATTTTCCACAATGAATGCACGCTGCAAGGCCCCCGCTCATGCCCAGAATGTCGTTACAGATTATTCATGGCTGACAAACAGGAGAGCAGGTAGTGCTCCAATCAATCCGGCTGGGCTTAGTCCAATGCCACTCCAAGGAGACTCAGGTGAGAGGGGCAAGCGGTGCAGAACAGAAGACCTAATGAAAGTTTGGACTCGTGCCCTTTTTGAAATTCTGTCTATTGTGGGTGGTTTAAAATCAGTTAAGTCGTGCCTCACATCTACGCAATCGTAATGCGAGTGTATATTATTGCTGAGGCACTTTGCATGCCTGAGGAGAGCGAGATCTTCTCTCTGCGAGAGATTTCACCGTCGTGTTTGTCGCTGAACAAACACCACGCTAAGCGCAAACAGGACCTCACGACGACGCACCGCACGTTGTTTTCAGCTGCACAGGTGTTCGCAGGTTTGGAACGTGATAATGAATTGATGCCCAGAGCTTCAGAATTGCTTTTCCGTGTCACTGGGTGCAGACATGCACCTTAATTCATATATTTCAATTTTACACCCGGTGGCAAGCCACCATAGAAATGTCACAACTGATTACATCAAATGGACATTAATTCAAAGCAATGGATTTCCTATTTACACTTTCCCTCCATAATTAGTTTGCATAACCTTTTTGTGAATAGCACACACACACACACACACACACATACACACAAAGGCAGCGCCGTGATTTACCACATTGCTCTTACCAAAGTGCCCTAGTTGTAATTACTCTCCATCCAATACAGTGACTCTGATGATTGGCAAGAGCAGAATGTTCTAGATGCCACCGTCTTTGGGCTGGGAGTGACTGGGACCTGCTTCTTTATCTCCCACACACACCTTGTCCTACCTCAAATGAGAACACGTCAGAGGTGAAGGCCTTGAGCACTATCCTTCTACTTCCATTACATTCTGCAGAGTGGGAGGATCAGATAGAACGTTACCGACATGAAAGCCGTGATAATTTGCTCAGCCTAACATGTTTCTCTCCCCCTTGTCTGACAGAGCCTTGGGCACTAAAGTAAATAAGGAAAGCTGCTTCAGGTAAGTCAGCCTGGCTCCCATCTGGTTGCCGAATGCTGTGTGCCATACAAATTGCATTAGGGTTTTCCCCTTCCTCCTCACGATCTCGTGGACCCTCTTGGGCCTTTAGCAGGCAGTGCTGGCGATGTTAGAAGGCAGAGGTTTTTGGTAATCCGATCAAGGTGTGGGGGCGAATGTAAATATTCAGCACAACAACCAACAGCTTTCAGTAAACAGCCTGAGGGAACACAGAGGCAACAAAACTCCCCAAAAAAAAAAATCTTCCGACTTTTTTTTGAAGTGCTGTGACATACGGAATTCTAATTTGTTGTTTTTAGATCACTCGTACCGTAACACATCCGCTAACACAATGCTCATTTATGCATGAACGTTGGAACTCTAATTAGCTTCCTACCTTCAGCTGACATGCTACACACTCACTGAAACATAAATCGACATTAAAAAGAGCAGTGTGTCGGATCTGGTGACATATAGTGCTCGAGTTGCAGCTCTGACTTCACCTTTCTCTCTCCAAGCGTGAACCTACGGTGGCCTGCAGGCCAATTCGGTTATATCCCTACAGCCGTCAATACTTGGCTTCTCAGACTTCTCACGATACAAAATTGGCAGCCAGCCACCTATTCCCATTCACAATCTGGAAACCTTGTTGATTCTGACAGGGTGACCACAAGCCAGCACAAACACATTTATCAAGGAATACAGTTAGACTGTAGCGATGCTACTATACACTACAAGAGTTGACCTCTTTGGGTATCATCCTTACACAGACGCTGGTAGTAAGTGAAGATGTGCCAGAATCCTCTAGCCTGCTTTACGGTAATGTGACCTAAGCGCTGCCCCTTATTCTGCGCCTCTTTTCATCCCACTCTGGATTTATTCACGTCTCCCTGAAAGTGTAATCCTGCTCTGGAGTCTGGAGTGTCTTCCTGCAGCCGCGGCTCTGTTAAACTCCAAACTCACTCGAGAGCTTGTCCACTATCCAGTGATCACATATTTCCCGCAACAATAAGTAACACGCAGCTTAAATCTCCCTCAGGCCCTGTTGTGTGGACTCAGCTCTCATCCATCAACACTTTGTTAATGGCAGTGAAAATAAAGAAGCATTTCGTGCTTTTGTGTCCTGAAGAATAAAGTAGGACAAAGAGCAATGCAAATATTAAATATGTAACGTAGGTTTTATTGTGAAAACAATTGAAGAATGGCTATATTATAGAGGAACAATACCTGTAATCTGTAGTCTGTTATAATCCACCCAATGCCCCAATGTTCACATGGTGGGTGAGTCTACATGGCTCTCATAGACACGTAGCTGAGTCTAGAGCCGTAATGCGACACATAAGGGGATGAAGTGCTGTGACCGAACACAGATTGAGTCTTTAAATATTAATTTCTTTGTTCAACTTTATTCATTATTCATACGGTAGATGCAAGACAGAGAATTGTGTATTTTATAAATAACCTGATGCTGGAAATTGAGAAAACACAGTGAAAGCACAGAGTGGACCCGAGAAGCTGGTCTGATGTCAGAGGCACTGGATGCTCAGGTTGGAGTTGGATGATGCAAACTTGTTTGGGGGATCTTGAGGTGACAATTAATTTGCCTGCTTTCTTTCAATCAACAGGGCCGAACTCAAAACAAGTACGATATTATATAAGACAAAGAACAACAGCATTGTTTTATATCGAGTCTGTTGAATTTCAAACAAAACCTAGCTGACAATAAATACAGGAAATGTCCTAGTTGACATTAACAATATGCAATTTTCCAAGAATGTACTTTGTTCAAAAACAAAACAATGATTTGATGAACTGAATATCTGCCCTTTAACTTCCCCTTAAAGACACGGTGATGGGAGATCTCTGGAAAAAGACAGAGGAAAAGAAAAAATAACAAACAACTTCAAAAAACAAATCCATGGTCTGAAACAACGTGAATGGATGAATTATTAAGTTAGATTACATAAAAATCCACAAGATTGCTTCCTGGCAGCTCCCAGACCAGGACTGCTGCTCTTGTTTCTGTCTGCCTCATTGAGCACCCGTTCCGATGAAAAGGTTTGCTTAGTCAGACGCAGCGTTACCTTTGCATCTTCCTTTTTCCTTCCCTTCTTGAACATTGACCACAAGAAACTGACCCCAGATGTGCAACACGTGGAATGTGCTAACAAAAGACTGTTTTATTCCCTGCGCACGTTTGCTTGCTTGTTGTTCAATCAGACTCATCGTCCAGCAGCCTGCATGCATCAGACTGTGACGTGCAGCAGAGGGTTTTACTGGTCAGCAAGGCAGCATCCCACCAATTTACCTGCTGTTTGCGAAAACGTGCAGGAAAAAATAACTTTCTGTGCAGCTTTTCATATTTTACAGAGCGTTCCATGAGGAAGACGAAGCTATTCTTTCTCCTTCACTGCATTAAACCGTCCTTTCACCGCAGCACCACTATCCCACCCAGGACACCCTGCAGCTTCCAGTTTGAAAGCAGGAGAACGGTGAGCGGATGTTTGTTCGAGGAGTGTGTAAAATACCAACACTGAAAGTCTCCTTGGGGCCAGACACACAAAGCATTAACTGTCAGCCACCGAGTTCCTCCGCCTATCAAAAATCTCAACGGACTATTTAGCTGTCAGCGCCCTCGCTACACCCCCCAGCCCCACTATTTTTAAACGAATTTGAGCAGCACAGGTGCTGATTGACACCACAAACTCCCACTCAGACTACCTCCGTCGGCATAACGTTCACGTCTTCCCTTTCCAAGGGATGCCGAGGCAAGTTGAAAGATAAAATTACATTACAGTAAAGGTGTAAAATGAGAAAATATCAAAGTTCATTGCACATAATCAAAAATACTACTGGCTCCTCTCTGCTCCATCCTGAATCGAACCGTGTTAAGGCGGTAACGTTGTGAAATCCAAGCACATTTGCAACTCTGACCTCTATTTTCTAAGCACAAGCGCAGTACATTGCAGCACGGAGAACACGTTTTATTCAGACGTCTCTCGGTTTGGGCACGGACAAAATACGCTCGGCAAATATTCCCGTGTATTTCTAAAGGATCAAGCCTCTCCACAAAAAGTAAACAGGCTCGTGTGTGAGTTTGGAAATGTGGTTTCAATGCATTATGTATTTTTCTATGCAAGCATTTGTGAGTTGTTATCTTTCTTTCGACAAAGATAACATGAACTATAAAGAAGAAAAAGAACTCTCAATGTGTTTTTCATATACTGAAATAAGTGAATACAGTGTGATTGTTCTTGCACATATCATCGCATGCAACACACACGCGCACACACACACACAATTCACAACTACATAATTGAAGGACTGCAACGGTAATATGTCTTTCTTTACCATACATGGGAAATAAAGAACTACTAAGATTGCTTAAAGCATTCCAACTAAGTGCAGCGAGCGTGGGGCTGATGCAGGATATGTTTTGATGGGAGGACAAAGGCAGTGCATGAGGGAGACTGGAACGCCTGCGTTGTTGTTTGACAATAGGCAATTATCATCTTTTCACTTTGTTCCACTGATTGCAGTTAATTTCCCGCGCTCATTATTCCTGCAAATCGAGACGAACTTCAAAAACGGGGACAAAGCCTACATACTCCATTATCAAATAAAACTACAACAAAGTTGACACTAAGAAGTGTGGCCTTGGTGAATGCATCGGCGAGATCAATCAGCGCAGCTGGTTCGTTTCTACTTCTGTCTGCCTCACTTTACTCCCTCTGCTCCGAGCACACTTGAAGTTGAAGCCTCAAGGCCAGACAAACACGGGCTTCAATAAAACCCACCTCGACTCCCTTCTCACTATTAGGTGTGTTGCTCTTCTATGAGAGAGGTCTGGCTACACACAAACACACACACACAACACACACACACACACACACACACAGAGTGCTGACCTGCCGGAGAAGCCTGATAGAACACTGGCAGATGTGTCACGGGAACAGTTCACCTTGCCATCTGTTTTGCTGAGCTTAATCACCAAATCTTTCCCCTTATACCCGCAATCAAGGACATGATGCAATACAAGTCCCATTATAGGGTAGCGGCTAATAATGCGTTATCAATTAGTCCCCTTGGCTGCTGATCGATGCTTTGCAGGTGGTACAAGGCCGTTCTGTTCTTTAGGGCTATATTGTCCTCTTCCCCCTTGATTCACTTATTTCCTCCTCTTCATTAGATCCTGGCTCACAGGCCTATCAGGCTTTGCTGAAATTGCACCACGATTCTGCATTAAATATCATGTTTAATCACTGTTGTGGGGCCCCGGAACTATTAGGATTCTGACCCGAGTTCACCTTCGTTTCGACAACAATGAGCTGCTCACTGCCTTCACAGCTTCTGAAATGTCGTCCATGTAAAGAGGTTCTGCCTGTAAATCTCCCATAAAGTATTTACCTGCATCCATGTTGACCTATACATGAGCCAGGAGGAGAGGGAAAACTAGAGGGTAAGTTGTTGTGAGAGGCTGCTATAATACCGCGGATGAGTATTGAGGTATTAAAATGAAGGTCACAGATCATTTTAGCTAAACCGAGATTATCTTCCCTTCGGATCTGAAATTAAATATGTCATCACATTACAATCCTGGATCTAGTCAATCAGAAAATACATATCTTATACAAATGAATCCTGGCTGGCCTGCAGGCCCGGAGGTGAGCCCTGTGGCGCCATGAAACATTATTAGTTATATTGAGGAAGTGCTGGAAGGTTTTAAAAGATTTACTGACCACGTCATTGGTGGTATTTAGACTTCAAAGGATTGATGCAGGACAGGTGCTGATGCTGATAAACCTGAGGGTTATAGGACATGGGTATAATACCTTATAGAGCTTCAAAGACATATGTGGAGTTATTAAAAAATATATATGAAAAGGTTTATTAATACGAGTAATGTTGTGGCTAAAACTTCACTTTCATAAAGTACAAGGCGGATGTGTAGTGGTTTATTATTTTCTTCATCATTTTCTGTTTTCATTGAAGAAGCCTTGTCGACAACCAGTTCAATCATAAGAGGAAATAAGATCTCTCCCCGTCTTTATAAAGCAGTCGCTGGGTTTTTATTGAAATGGGAATGTGGACTGCATGTATTTTCCACCTGAGGAGGCTTGGTGCCGGGGTGACAATGCGCCGCACGGATCGGAATCGTTTCCATCAATGCCGGCAGATGAAATGCAAACACAATCAAATCAGTCTGGCCCATTCAACAATTCTCTGCTCAAATGCCAATCTCCCCTCTCCTCATCATATGTCTGATGAGAAATCATAGCGCGGGAAAATCTCCTAATCTATGCAAACACACTGTCAGCATTGATTTGTCCGGACGGGATATGTCTTCATTAAGACTCGCCAGACGTCTCCATCTCTCCCGTTTCCATAAAGGATGACCTGGGCCGGGCCGTGAGCTGTCCGGGGCTTCGGAAGCAGTCACAACCATCACAATGGAGATAAGTTACTGAGCCCAGGTAATGAGGACCGATAGACTCGAGGATGGATCGATATCCGGATTCAAACCAAGAAAGGAAAGACAAATTGTGACGTGTCTTTTATTTGTCACGTTCAAAGTGGCTTTTGAAACAAGCGGTCCTGTGCGTGTGTGTGTGTAGAGATACGTAGAGGTGAGGCCAGTGTGTGTGCAAACACACAAGCAGGTCAACGACCGGTCCTCCGGACCTCAGCTGTTTGACTGATGTTCGTCACTTCTTTTGTCAATTCAAACCAATTAATCCAGTCGGTCTGAAACGGCATGCTGCGCCTTATATACCAAATCATTCAATCCCTGTCATCACTATTGCTTTGCCCTTTGCAATAAATACGACTGTCGTCTCCGTACTGTACCACACTCCTAATATTTTCCAATAAATTGCATCACTTCCAATAGTATTGATTTTATACTTAGCTTTCGGACACACCAATATTTCTCAGTTATACTCAATTGTATGGAATTTTGGACACAAGCACTCAACCTACAATTAATACGATGTGTCGTTAACCAACCACATTGTTCATCATTACAATACAATGTTATAATATTTAAGATCGATCCTTGTCCAACTCATTTCCGACCCTCCGATGCGGCTTCAGGCGAAGACTGGTAATCTGGTAGTTCTGGCAAATGTCACATAGGTAGAACCCTCAAGTGGTTCCAAGCTAATCACCTCCAGCAATATGGAAAGAAATACCAGCTGATCACGGCTACCTTGATGATGGAAGATCCTGGTTAGGGGCTACAAGGTTATTGATTTATACTGTGAGACAGGAGCAGTGGCACTGACCATTCATCTCCCCCTGTGTTTTAACGTGGATCCATCCAGGTCAGAGGTCAGCTGGAAATAAAGAATTAAATCAAGACACAATCAAAAATATAAATGAAATGCATAAAAGGGGTGAAAAAGGTCATCGTGAGTCTGCCGGGAGTCGTTCGCTCTCCTGTCCGAGATTAAAAATGAATTGAGGACTAAAAGCTCAGAAGCCTCAAGGCATCAGCTGTCACCAGAGAAAACGGATCAATATATTGATCATCGATGATATTCTGGGAAGATTATTTCAGGCTGATGAAGTCCTCCTGTGTTTGCAGTGTGTGACACCGTCGTTTTCCGGCTTTGTTTTAGTTTATATCAGAGGTGGCTTGAACTGATCTCTGTTTTCGTGGTTGATAGTGAATTCCGCTGCCGGTCCGCCCCGGAGGTCGACCCTCTCAAACACAAAATCAACATGGATGTAACCCTGGTTGGACCTCGGTTCGAAGGGGATATAACTGTTACTGAAACACACAGTCAGCTGCAGCAGCTGCTTTGTCCTTCCTGCACTGAATCAATTTCAATAAACAGACGTGCGAGATGAGGGCAGAGGTCACGTCTGGCATGGATGGTTATCCACATGTCATGTTTTCCACCTCCTGAATACTGAGCAGCGCGGCTGAAACACGTCCGCGCTTCAGACGTGGGTCAGTTAATAATTTAAAACCCTACAGTTACTTTGACGTTTGCCAAAGTCTGCTGAGCGAACACGGATAGAGTTCGCCGAGTATCGCCTCCGCTGTGCCGTGCCAGAACAGTTAATCTCCGAAACAACCACATCTCTCTCATTACTTCGACTCATCTCTGCTGCATGAAGGTGGAGGGATTATCGATCGCGGCGCCGGCTCTCTTTGATCAGTTTGTTTTCCCGTTTGACATATTTTAATAGGAAAAAAAAAAGGAATTGGTTTCATTAGGACCGGGGGAATCCCTCGACATGCTCGGTGCAGATACCGCAGCAACCCGCTAAAGGTTGCTTCAAGTGCATTAGTGATTACGCATGCATTCTGATGTCTCCAACATAACTCTCAGGATCTGTTCCTCACTGCTTCGCTCATACTTGCATGTTTTTATGATCTATCAGATGACAGGAAACATTTCATCCCCATAATTAATAAGAATAAAAGCAAGAAGATTCATAGTACCCACATCTTCAGGCGGTATTTACTATATATATGGCTGCTTCTCCCTTATTCATGTATCTCAGCTCGTTACGTTTCTCTGCGGGTTGCCAGAATGCAATTAAGGCCATGATTAATCTTAAGTTAGCTTAGCATATTTTGTGGATGACTGATAATAATAATAATAATAATAATAGACTTTATTTATATAGCACCTTTCATACAAACATTGCAGTCCAAAGTGCTTCACAGCAACACAATTTACATTAATAAGCACGAAAAGACAGAAATAAAAACAGTGCAGATAAAGCAGACAATATAGAATATTACAGTAGTAAAAACAGTGCAATCATAAAAGGAAATAAAAATCATAAAAGGAAGTTAGGCAGTTAAGATAATGAGATTAAATATCAAAAAGATACACACTGGTCAGCTTTAAAAGGCTAATGTAAATAGATATGTTTTCAATTTGGTTTTAAATATATTTAGTGAGCTGGCCTCTCTGATATCTTTAGGAATTTTATTCCACAACTTTGGTGCATAGTTAGCAAAAGCTGCATCCCCAATTTTCTTATTAGTATTTCTGGGAGCCGTCAGTAAGCCTGATGTAGATGATCTGAGTGTTCTAGTCGGTACATAGTGGATAAGTGAGTTTGCAATGTAGCTTGGTCCTGTTCCATTTAGAGCTTTGTACGTGAGGAGCAGTATCTTAAAGTCTATTCTAGACATTACTGGTAGCCAGTGCAGAGAAGCTAACACTGGAGTAATGTGCTCTCTCCTCTTGGTTTTAGTCAGTAATCTAGCTGCAGAGTTTTGGATCAGCTGGAGTCTCTCTGTGGTATTCTTCGGGAGGCCTGTAAACAGTGCATTGCAGTAATCAATTCTACTTGAGATAAAGGCATGTACCAATTTTTCAGCATCTTTTTGATTTATAACTGGTATTACTTTGGCTATATTTCTAAGGTGGAAGAATGATGTTTTGGTCACTTTCTTTATATGGGATTTAAAATTTAAGTCTGAGTCTATGATAACTCCAAGACTTGTCACTTCAGGTTTGATCCAGGAAGTGAGTTTGCCCATGTT
>CAAKHC010001548.1:2011-24814 GCA_901007825.1 Macroramphosus scolopax
ATGGGAAAAAATAAAGACGGAGAGTAGAGGAAGACCAATTTACGAGGGTAAACAGGGAGGTAGGCGCTGACCTGCTGAATAAAAGAAGTGTCTGAGCGGGAGGTGGACTAATTTAAGCGATCTTTACTCTGCCACAATCCTCAAGCCCTCTCAATACCCCTCTGGCCTTCCTGAAAGAGCACTTGAAGGGTTGAAAAACATTCCAGGCAGCGAAAGTACCTGGTGACAGAGCAGCTTTAGAGCGAGAGCCATACAGAAAGGTTCTTATCATGATCCTTCACATCTTCAACTAGGAAGATGGATTCTGTGGCTTTGGTTTTAAAATGGCTAGTTTCATTAACAGAGATTCCTTCTTTTTTTTTTACTTTTGGTCACACAGGTTACTTGTCAGCCTTTCTACCATGTTGTGTTTTCTTTGTACTGTGAATGCATCTAGGAAAGAGTTTTTTTTTCTGAGACAAAAACATGACAATACAGAAAGACACATACAGAAGGTTTGTGTTTGCTAATTTACTGAGGAATAAGATTCTGATGAAAAGAAGAACTGCTTTGACAAAATGTTCAAGCAAACGTTTGACCAGTAAAGCTTTGAACAGTGGACAGCAACACATTATCATTCTTTTCATATATCTGTGTTATACTTCCTCAGAAAAAAAAATAATAAAAAAGGCCTATCTTGCGATGTTAAATAAAGCGAAAGAAATCCTGGATCTTCCCGAAATTGAATTGGTTCTTCTTTGGCCTTTGCTCCACTCGTCCTCCAAGTTTCAAGAAAATCAATCTGGTCGTTTTTGCATTAATAAAGATGGATGGAGATTGAACCGAAGAACACAACCTTCTATGCAGAGGTAACACTGCTTCTTTTAAAAGAAGTATTTGTGTTTGTTATGTTCATGTTCTGTTTCTTTGTTTGTTTTAGAGGCAGAATCAAATTAGAATTGAGCTTGAGTCAGTGGTGATTTCTCTTTATCCAATACATTCAGGGGCATTAACACCTCAACAGTATAATGCATCCATGTACAATAACACTAAAGCCAAAGAACAGCTCACTGCCTCTTCACTAATGCAGTATTTATTACAGGACAATATTGGATTGCACAAGTGCGCAACTGCTAGGTGAATTAGCTTTATAAAATGGCTTTCAAAGCATATATCCGTACATTGATTTGAAATCATTGTGGCATAAGGAAGAAGTAGATGACAATTACAAAATAACCTGACGATGAAATACAAAAGGAAATGAAAAGCAAACAACAAACACATAAAGTACTGGCATAATTGAACACATTAATGGAAAACTCTACTGATAAGTCCAATACAATCACTACTGAGTAATTGTATCCCTTGCGGTTCTCCAGGGAACAACACCGAGACTCAAATTAAAGCGCTGACCTGGTTAGCTTTCTGCCAGAAGGAGGGGGTGCTGCCCCCCAATCCCCTCTCCATCCTACCCACATTTAAGGTTTTGCAATCAGTTTTTGACTGATTGAACTTTGAACAGCAACTTCTGCCATTTAGACTTTGCAGAAAAAAACATAGGTGATCACACCAACAACTTTGATATGAATAAACAATGATATTATTAATTAGACCCATTTTCTTATTTCTTGCATGTAACCTGCAAACAAATAAATACATATAGAGACAATGCCATGGACATTGCAAAGATTGTTATAAATAAATGATGACAAATCATATGTGAAATAATAAGAACAAGTAAACCAATAACCTTACTCAGTGGTCTCACAAATATATGTCTATATTGCCATTGCCATAATTCACTGCGGAATATGAAAACCTTCTGCTAAGACGTCACACGTTCTAACCCCCATCCGCATCAATTAATCATCTCATCTTGTTTAATTGATAATTTAATTAAATTAATTACAACCCCTTTCATCCTATTTGAATGAAACCTGTCTATTAATATAGCTGATAATGATTGACGGTGATCACGAACATTATGAACAATACACCTTTATATTTTTTTTTATTTCAGCAGAGATATCAAAGAGTGGAGTGCTCTGATTAATCAATAGATGTCGGGTTTTCAACAGAAATGACGTAATGTGAACACTAATGGATCAGTCATCCAGGGGGGATTTGCTGCAGAACCTCGACAAACGACCATTTATTTCTATTGTCAGGTGAGCTCCCGTCCAACCCTCCTCATGCGGTGCAGATGGTACAGTCCACATGCAGTTCTGAGTTGTTGCTGAGGAGGTTCCTCTGTTCGGCACATACCGTCAAATTGGCACACAGCCTACGCTTGGGTCCTGTTGCAAGTGACTGCATTGTTTGTAAAAATGTTACCGTCCTCTCACCGGAGTTACCTCGGACACCAGGGCAAGGTCGCACTGCTTCACCTTTTATGCAATATTACAGGTGAGTATGAATTGTATGTGATAGTTTTATCTGTTCTACTAAACAGAAGTTTTTTTTTTGATAAACCCTTAACGTGACTGTCTCGCGCATCACGCCGAAAATCGCAGCTAACGTAAACGACTCCCCGAAACTAGATGTCACCGGGTGCTTAAAAGTGGGCGGTTATTTGAAGTGGCGAGTTTAGCAGGTGTAACGTATAGACCGAAGGAAACTTGGTTACAAGTTCACTTCGCCGCTTCGGAGTGGGAGCTGGCCAGCGCCGCCGCCGCGGGTGATGGTGCTCCGAGAGGCTGCCATAGAAACCCTCCATAGAAACCGCCGAGGAGCGCAGCGCAGGCAACGATTATCACTTATACACCCAACCTACACTTAGGTCATCGCAGATTCACTGGCAGCCATGTTAGCTCCAGAAAAAAAAGGTATATCTAAGTAACGTGGTGCTACAGTATTCGTCACACAAACTGCTTTTGTAAAATGTGGAGAAATGTAGATTTGTTTGAGTAGATTAGAACCTCCGAGGTCGGGATGAGGGTCAGCCACCATGTGCCCGCAGTGGTGTCTCATATGGTGTCATCAAGGGTGGGTGGGGGCAACTTACGAAGTCCCTCCTAAAACACGGCAACTTTGTTCCCAGTATTGTAGCGCTGCCAAAATAAAACTTTAAAAAGCAAAGATATTACATTTTAGTTTCAGCTCCCTTTCTGTAAGCCGGGCTCATATCTACTCAAGTCAGTGCATGATGTAGTTAATGGACACCAGGGAAATGCTTAGGTGAGTGTTAGGTTAGGCTCCCCCAGCTTTTTTAGACAAATCTCATTTCCTCTACAACAAAAAATAAAAGGTGTCAGAATTGAATTGGTTAATAAAAAAAGACATGTTTGCATGATACACTTACTTTCCTCACGTTTGGTGTGTGCATGAGCCAAGGCCTACGACTCCCTGAGTATTGTGTGCACTGGAAAAAACAATAGCCCAGATGATTTTGCATGAGAAAAGCTTAATTACGTAAATTGTCTGTACAAACGTGCTGATTCGGTTTGGTGAGGATGGATGCGCCAGCCAAGTACAGCTAGGATATGCGTTTCCATGACAGGGCGACCCACTTGAAAGTGTGTCTTTAAGCTGATGTAACACTTGTATTGAGTTGATGAAGAAGCAACCTATCCACGACTGACTCGCGGCTGGATAAACCTTGTGAAAAGCTTTGATTTTGAGGCAGCCAAACAAGGAAACGTTGGATTTTATTCTGTAACTTAACATGATTTCCCTGCAGCTGATAGCGGACATGAAAGAGTAAAGTAAAGCAGATATCTGAAAGTACAAACAAGAACACAGATCTAAATTAACGTCACACCAGAGATGCAGTTGCCAGCCACGAAGGCTGTAGACTTTTATAAAGTCTCTGGTCTCTTCCACAGATGCGAGTTGACTCTCATTAAACTCTTGTTTGTGGGGAAGAGGAGGGGTCGTCACAGTTTGTGCCAGACCCTCCACTTGGAGGAGGTCACTTCAGAGAAGGTCCATCTCGCTGGAGTGGCTCAGCGCGGCCGGGTGCACTTAAACTGGTAATGGAATTGCAAATTGGTGCAGTTCTGTTTGACTTGAGTGCGGCCAAAAGTGACAGTGGAAAAAACCAACACGGGTTGAGGCGCAACACTGAGATACAGCTGCAGCTCCTTTGTGCCACAGTGATTCACTAGTGAGGACCTCCGGAGAGAGACTGGGGTAGAACCGCGAGTCCTTGGAAATGAGTTTCCTCAGTAAAGTGGCTGGTCTGGGCTGTTGCTCTCCAAAGCTGCTGCATATTGGAAGAGAATTTGGCTCATGCATCTTCTCTTGTTCTCTGGATGAGGAGCTCCGGAGGCTGGTACAAAATGATACCTTTTTAGATACAGTTTAGCTGAGGTAAAGGTAAAAATAGACAGAGAAAAACTTAATATAACGTCTGTGTCGTTGCTCGTCGGACTCCTTGAAACATACGTTTATCGAGCATAATTGCGAGACGGAGTGCAGCATGATAGTTTTTTCTATCCTTTATCTAGTTCTTTAGAGTTTGACGACAAAATTGTATTTCAAATTAAAATTTGATTAATCTGCCCTAATTTATAGGTCATTTTACCTTTGCTGAGCAATGAGTGAATCGCCCTCATTCATAAATTGGACCACTGCTCTCCACTAGGACTGAACACAGAATGATCTGAAACTCTTGTAATGGGCTTGACTTTAGACACAAGGAAAAACCTGCTGTCAAATTGAGAATCTTACTGCAAGACGTGCTGCACTGCATGTTAATAACCGAATCCTGAAGTGAACTACTGAACAGCCTTTTTAGTTCCTTCAAAGTTCAAGTTAAGGAGCAGAGACAGGTGCTCATTTTCTACCTTTGGTTTATGTCTGCTCTACATTTCAATGAGGAGTTTGACCTTGTGCCTTTGTTGAATGTAAACTAGATGCACACACCCTCACACCTTATAACATCTAGGCCTTAAAGGGGAACAAACACTGTATTTTTAATAGGTGATGTTTCTCACACATTGTGAGTTTCATTAATTTGATATTAATCACATGTGTGTCTAACTTTATGGCTAGCATGTTGGCAAAGTTTGCTTGCTCGCATTTCTTGATGTTTGCAGTTCTGTTCCGGTTGATAAGAAAGGCTCAGACTCAACCACACTGTAAGTGTGCATGCCTTAAAACAAAAGTTCATTCAGGAGACCTGCAGGGTTTGGTGTTCGTTTACCATCATTTTTGGCACACTGTGTGATCCTTTCATATAAATCAGACCCACTCTGCAAAAGATCTGCGCTAGTAGAGCTCCAAAACTCAAAAGTTTACTTTTATGTGTGTACATGCATAATTCCTACAATTTAGCCGGAATTTATCAAAACACGTGAATCAAACAAACGGGTCCCAGCATGTTAAAATGTGTGTGTGTGTGTGTGTGAAGGGATGATCTGCAGGTTGGAGAAGACTAGAATGCAAACGACCACTCAGCTGTACCCTGTCCCACTCTGAACAGCTGGCACTACCTCTTCCATCCAAACACCATCACGATTTATGCTTTGATTCCCACTTTTAACAAGGCGTGCTACCCTCTGGCGAGGCCCATATTAATTCACTTGCTGCCACATAAGTGGTGCATGTGAAGGTAATATTGACTAAAGTGAGAATGAGCCTGTCCCCAGGAAGCACTGTGTCCTTGATGGCAGAATATCTATAATCTGTTTTCTGCTATGTGTGAAGGAGACACATTGTGTTACTCTAGCAAACTGAAAAGAGGATTGCTACAACTTAAAGAAGTCTCTTTTCTTTCTCTTTGAAAGCACACAGAGAAGAAATGCTTATTGCTATGTCAAATTAGGCTGCATATAAGATCAAATAGACGTTGCCCTTATTCTCGTCACTTTTTTATTCTGAGTCTGAGAAAACGAGGCCATGCTTATGTAAGGTTGTCGTCATGTCACCAATAAAAATTTAATACAGTCCCTATACCTCTTCCATATTCAGTGCATGAAAAATGCTGCTTCCTTTCCTTGTAGCCGGCTCTTATTTTACCGTCTCGCATTATTGTTATCCCTGACATACCGTAAGATCAGTTTCTTACTCGAGGAACAGGCTCCTACATCTGGAATCACACTCTTAATCAACCAGTTTTTGTTGAAATGGAAGGGAAAATACTGTGCATTCAGAGTATGAATATATTACCGTGTGTGCTTCCACATGTATTTATTTTATTCCAATTTATTTTCAGAGGTAGCCTGTTAAACACCTTGCCGTTAGGCATTTGTCGTGACATGCACAGGAGGACTCTCTACCTCCTTGCTTGATCACCTGACTGAATCCCTTGTATGAGGACTCTCCGTTTGGGGTTCTTGTTAATTACCTACAGTAACTGAACCAAAAGCAAACATTACCTTGGAGCTATCCCTCTCCATCCAGAACAGCTTCGCTCCTTGGTGTGAAGGGTTTGTAGAGCAATTTGTTGAATATGAGAGTATTCTTCAGGCAGGCACGCTTCCATATCTTTTAGCTAACTGGTGCCGTATTCAAACAACCCATCATTCAACCCAGATTGGCAACTCAAATAATATTGAATTCAATTATCTCTACATTTATTTTTCCTGCATTGGATATGAGCTGTGTGTACTGGAGAGGATTGACCAGTGGCTCAATGCAGAGCAGACTAACTCTGTGGGTGAGGTCAACTTTGAAGTTGCAGCTGAGTTTTGTTTTCTGTTTATTATTTAATTTGATTCATAGAACTGTGCATGCACGATTGCATGATTTCATGCATGTGCGCAGGCTATTTTACATTCAGGAATATTGCTTCTGCAACATCAACAGCTGTATATGTCCTCACTGGTGTAATGTTAGTTTTTCTTTGTGTTAGCAAGAGGATGATTCAAGATACCTACTCTGTAAAAGATATTCCTCAAAGTTATCACTGTTTAACATCCAAAACTAAATGCTTTAGCCTATTTGAGGATTCATTCATAACAGTAACAATATGGATTCCTTAATTTGACGGATGAATCATGCTATATTCTGCTTTGCAGTCGAACGTTAATTAACATTTTAATTAACCTTTTGTAGCGCAAATCAATTACTGTGTTCTCACAAATCAGATATTCAAATGGAAGTAACATTAAAAAAAGAATGTTACCAAAAGACATTTGCACTTTATTCTGAAGGGGTTTATTTCCTTCCTCACCTCTCATATTTCAGAACACGGTCTTTTAGAGGGAGAATGGCCAGAGACGGAGCTGTTTTGGCAAAACAACAATAGAATATTTGGAGTTGGTTGCCAGGCAGCGCAGCAGGCTCTGATTTATCATGATGTCTTCCCGCTGACAGCTTGTTGCAATTAGTGATCTGGTCGAAGGCTTGGCAGTCGAGCAGTGTTATATTGTCTTTTGTAAAATGTAACATAATTCATCTGTTTTTTATTTACGGGATTCATGATGAGACATTTCCTCTCATTGGTGTTTCATGCGCGACTGCTCTCGCATTTCCTCACTCCCAGCCGCCTTTACCTTCTCAAAGTGGTGATGTCATTTTTTATGTTAGCATATCCCATCCCCTCTATTTCTGCCGGTCTCAGTGCATTCTCTTCATATCCCTTTTGACTCGCTTCAAAACGATGTTGAGATCTCCGCTTTTGAGACGAGCCACATTTCTGTCAAGTGCAGGTGACAGTCAGTGCATGGGTTAGTTATATTTGGACAAAGGACATACAGACAGCCTGCTTTTAACTCCAGAATTCGGGTCAGACGGAGAGATGAAATATATTCATCAACTGAAAACTCATTCACACCGTCAGCTGTGTTTTATTTGATGAAATGCCCCACGCCGGCTGTGATAGTGTCGTGCTTATTCCAGTCTGATCCCCACAGATGTCAGATGGTACTGAACTTGTTCAGATATGATTCTTTTTAACTATTTACAGCACCAAAAATACTTATTCCTTTATTGTTATTATTCTTTATTTGTCACTCTGTAATTGATATTTTATCTATATGAATAATTAGAGTTGATTACAGACAACATACCTAAACGTTTGAACACTTGAATGTGCAGTTTAAGGGATTTTAACTTAATGATTTGATTGTTTATGTTAAATTATCCAAGGATGTCACTGAATGAGTAGAATTGAATGGGCTGTACGTGTTGTCTTTGCGTGTCTCTTCGGCAGGTGTGTGGGGCAGCCAGGTTCTCGTGCCAAAGAGTGTGAGTGCCGTGCTGGGGAAGAACGTGACATTAGAGTGCAGTGTGGAGGTTGGCACAAACCTTACTCTTACACAGAGTTCTTGGGAGCGACGTCTTCCTTCAGGCTCTGCAACAGTGGCTGTCTACAACCCAAGATACGGTATCTCCATCCCTCCAGAGTTTATCCATCGCTTGTATTTTCGCTCTCCCTCCTCTCATGATGCTACAATCGTTCTGGAGAACGTGGGCTTCGCTGACGTTGGCATATACACCTGTAAGGTGGCAACATTCCCCCTGGGAAACACTCAAGCCTCCACTACTGTCAGTGTACTTGGTAAGCTTGTATATTCACTCGAACATGTTTCTAAAACAGCCCTGTAATAACTCCTGCCAACAAAAAATATTTGGTACACAGAAATGTAATGTGAACCTTTCCAACATTGCAGTTAACTTTATATCTCAGATAACTCTGTGGTCTTGAAATTCTAATGCATTCTCTATCACCTTTGCTTATTTTCTGACTCAAAGTGGAGCCGAAGGTCTACGTGTCGGCAGGATCAACTGCCCTAATTGATGGTGGCAATGAAACTGTGGTGGCCACCTGCATTGCTGAGCGGGCCCGGCCTCCTGCAGAGGTGTCCTGGGAGTCCAACCTCTTTGGGCAGTCAGAAGTACAACTATTTGACGACGTCAATGGCACCACAAGCACACAAGTGCGCTACCTCTGGCAGCCGACACGCCACGTCCAGGGCCACGCACTTACCTGTGTTGTCCGCCACCCGGCCCTGCAGAGCGACTTCAGGATCCCCTACCAGCTCAATGTGCAGTGTAGGTGCCTTATTGGCTTAGTATAGCTATGTTAACACCTGAAAGAGAGACTTCTAGTAAATAGATTGATTCGGTATCAGTGTAAGGCTAAGAGCTGTCAACAGGTGCTGCTGATGACGACAACACTCATAACATGTTTATGGCCAAACTAAAGAATTGTTACGTGAATTTTGACGAAGTCACAGACAAAGATGATATTTTATATGCAGTAGGTCACAGTGATGTCCTAATGTTTTACTAAGCATTTTCTGCAAACCCTATTACAGTTCATGTGTTTCAGTTCCGTTTTTTCCCCTCTCTGTAGTTGCTCCTGATATCTCAGTTGTGGGGTATGATGGAGACTGGCATGTGGGAAGGGACAATGTTCAAATGACTTGCAAAGCCAACTCTAACCCACCAGCTCATCACTTCAGATGGATAAGGTGTGTGTATCTGTATATCTGTGTGTGCCTGATGGACGTTTGCCTTTTCTGTGTTAAATTTGACAGTCAAATGGTGAATAAGAGACTGGTTCCAAAGTGTACACTTTTATTATGAACTTTCGTTAAGGCTCTACCCCAAAACACGGAGTTGCAGCTTGAGAGTCAGCACATCAAAAATGCACTTTTACACTGCAAGCACTTCATTTAGTTACACAAGTATATTCACCAGGGTCACTCTGTCCTGAATGGCACTCACGCAACTGTCAGCATCTTCCATTGTGTGTTTACTCCGGGAAAAAAATGTAAACACATCTTTAGTGGTGAGGAGCTTTAATGTGGTAAATTTTACAAATTGAGTGACAAAGAATTCGGTATATGTATAAAGAGCAAAAGTATGGTTTTACTTTCAGATGTCATTTGCTCACACAGAATGTTCAGGTTTTAATGTAATGGTATTTTTTTTTAAAAAAAAAAATATTCATGTTTACATAATTTGCATAAGTCGGTTCCAATTTGTTTTGTCTCGTGTATCCCAGGTTGGACAGTGAAATGCCAGAAGGGGTGGAAGTATTGAACAGCACTTTGCTCTTCCTGCGTCCCCTCCATCGGAATGACTCTGGAGTTTACAGGTGTGAGGTTGCCAATGACATCAACCTCCGCAGTCGGGATGTGCGTATTCTCATACAAGGTGAGTGGAGTATACATACCAGAACACAGCTGACTCCAATTGGCTTCTCCTCCCTTAGGAAGCACAGTGCATGCATGCACGTCAGAGAGGGTATTGTTGCCTGTGACACTGTCCTTCAAGCTGAAATGTGACTCTGCATCACTCTTGGCCATTCTGTACATACATACAGTCTCTCAAGCATTTTTCTGTTCGTGTTGTGCATGGTTCACTGCTTTGGGAATGATCATATTTGACCCTTGGATTTCTCATGCTGATTAGCCGTGATTTACATTAGGTCTCCAGATGTTCCAGGGGGGAGTTCTTAGGTAAAACACATCTGTAACTGTTTAAGGCCAGCTGCTCTGTCCTCTCGGCTCGGTCTATGTCATGTCTCTCTGTTGTATCCGATAAACTTGTTCTTTTTTGTAGGAGCTCTCCTCCTGAATGACGTTCTGATTATGATGTGATTTTCTTTTACATCTCTAGCTCCTTTTCTCTTTTTTTCTTTATCTCTGCATGTGTCATGCACTAAGAAGCACAAGCCTGCAGTCTGACTGTGAGATGATGTCCCAGTTTCATAAAACATTAACTAGCTCTTTTCAACTCCTATTTATTATTTATCATCCATATTTCATTTTCCTTAGAGAGGACCTGTGCGGGTGTGCACTAGATTACACATGTTGGTGTACTCTTTCTTGTGTGCGTTGCTGTGCGTGTGCTCAAGTATGTCACTTCACTGCCTCTGCATGGACTTGTATGATTCATACACTTAAAGACTACAAACGTTTGGGTTCATGTTTTCTCATCTCTCAGATGTGAATCTTTGCCTCACATCTGGCCTGGCGCCGATGTGAATGTGGCAGAGCAATTTTACAGTCCCATACCAGCTCTTAGACTCTGATTCATTCCATTACTTTAGCTCTTTCTGATAATAGTTTTTGGCTCTTCTGTTCAGTGGACATCCTCCCTGATCCACTTCGCTTTAAGATGGATGTTCGTATAGTCTTATCATGAAGTCGGGGCGAAGCCTCATTAGAATTTCCAAAGGTTGTCGAATGCAAGCTTATGCAAAGTAAGCATAAAATTCACAATATATTTTGGTTAGTTTGAACATAGTTTAGAAACTAAGGGAGGCCCCTGTCAATCACTCTATTTGAAATTTAATTTTTTGTGTTTTCAGCTCCTAATATCGCTGCTCAATAATCAAAATATTATCAAACTCTCAATACGGCCAATGCAATTTCCAAATCACAGGAGCCACACCTTTTCTGATGAAGGTATAATGTGCCAAACCCCAGTAAAAATCACATCGTTTTTAATTGAAAAGGAAATGCAAAAGTTAACATTCCCAATAAAATAATTTCTGAAGGATTTCTGTTATGTCCTCCATCTTATTTTGCCGGCGTAGTTGCACACAAACCCATCCACTCCAGCTCCTTTGTTTAGTTTCCTGTGAACAATATGTTCTACTTAGTAGCCTTTGGTTTGCTCTTGCTTAGCTTAGAAATTTCAAGAATTTAAAGAGAATTCCTGTAAAATAAAACAAACTGAAAGGGTACTTGAATACCTGAAAATATTAAATTGATATTTTGTTAGCCAGAATAAAATATGCACTATAGTCTGTTAAGGATATGCAAATGTTCTTATTGTTAAAATACTGAAAAGATGACAATATAGTCACATTAAAGGAAGTTTACATGTTTTTAAATTCAAAATTTAAGATTCTTGTTTGAGCTATTTCAGATCTGTAATACTGTAAATAGTGACTTCAGTCTTTGGATATTAGAAACGTATTAACAGATGCAAAATATTCAAAACTACAATCATGTAGCAACGGTTGGCAAACGAGTGGTGCTGTTTCTTGTAACGATTGTACTTTTTGACGAAAGCACCGCATATGACACCTTTCTTCATCATCTAATTTTTCCATTATGTCCACCCATTATACCTAATCCCAAGGTTTGATGTCTTCATCATTAAGTAATTCAAGTACTGCAAACCTGAGGCTGCTGAGAGCATGTACTGAACTTTGTAGTTTAGTTTGTGTGGTAGATAATATTTTTGTCAACCCATCCCTACTTTAGTAAAATGCTGATGTAGTTGGCATTGACATTCTCTCCTTTTCTGTCTGTTTATCTCTCCCTTCCACCCTCTACTCCCCTCTCACCTTCTTCCCCTGCATTAGATCCTCCCTACATGCCTTCCACCATTACTGCTCCTGTCCTAACTGGCTCTGCCTCCTCCACCTTAGTGGATGATAAGCGCCATGTCCTTCTCAGCTCCCCCACTCTTGAGGCTCTACCTGAGAGTAATCTCGGTTCCATAGTTGGTGGGGCCGTGGGCGGGGCCTTTTTCCTGCTACTGATGCTGTCTGTAGTTGGCGTGTGTTACCTGCGGAAACAGCAGACCTTCCACGGGAACTACTACACCAAGCAGTACCTGGGCCCCAATGACCTCCAGAAAGCCCCCACACAGCACGAGCTCCACCCTACTAAAGCTGGCAGCAGCTCCTACCATAAGGACCACGACCGAGAGGAGTGGGGCGACCGTGAGCTCAAACATGACCGTCGTCTCCACGGCAGCTACAACAGAGAGGAATATCCTTCTAACGGTTATACAAGGGCCATGAGGGAGAGCGGGCAACACAACAACCAGCAGAATCACCAACATGAACATGCACAGTATTCTAGTCCACAGCAGGCTAAAAGTCCCAAATACCCTCGTTCACCTAAGCCACTGGGGACTGACTCCCCCTACCTGTCAGATGACTGCTACGCTAGCGGGCCAGAGAGCGATTATGTCTCTCACACAGACGGCTCAGTCATTTCTCGTAGGGAGTGGTATGTTTGACAAGCTAGCTGGTCCTGCAGGAGTAGACACAACAGAAAAGTAGAAACACAAAAGAAATCAAAGTGTCATTTTTTGAATTGGGAACACATTACTTCTCTTCTGTATGCACATTTTAGTTCCCACTAGCCCTGGTTGATACTTGAGATATGTTTCTGTTCATGATGTGGACGGACTGTGGACTCTATATCGTTGACAGTCGACATCTGCAAGCCTACAGAAGTAGGCATGCCACTCGTGTGTGAAGAGACTAACTAAAGGTCATGTATGTGCTGTCCCTGCCTTAATACATGGACTGAAAATTCATTTAGAATTACTAATGTCTTTCAGTTGAGGAAGCCCTGGGGGGCTCAGAGATCATAATGCTTTTCGTAGTAAGTTCTTGTGTGTTTTTACAAAGTCAGCCTTCTTAGGTTTTGTTACACTTTCCCACTTGTATATGGTGAGATTGCCTTGTTTAAAAGGCCTGTGACCTCTGAGTAGGTTTCCCTGATGGTCACAGGTCCTCTCCCCCGAAACTCAGTAGAATACAGAAGAGACGATATAAGCTAATTTCAATAAGGATTTGTCTCTGAGACATCAGGATCCCTCCATGATTGACGACCTCTACACACTGATGAGTCATGGTCATAGAATGATTTACACTGCCTTTTGTGAAACATTAACAGATGGCCATATCATTAGACAATTTTATTTTCTACTAAAATGTCTACTGTTTATGTAAATACATGACATGTCAGTCTGGGGACCACCAGTGTCCTTGCAATGTCCGTAGAAATTGATGGCCTTGAGTGAGAACCTTAGGGGCATTTCTACTGTACGTCCTCTCCTCATGTTTTATCCCCAGGAGGGAGGGATGGAAAGAGGGGAAGCAGGGAGGCCTGCATGAATGAGGCACAGATCACTGTTAGCAGCAGACTGGCTTTGTCATACAATGAGGCCTTGATATGCAAATGTGCTACAAGAATCTGTCGTGCAGTGCAAGTTTCAATAATTACTGATATTTAACCTTGACTCTCACATTAGTTTTCCTCTTCAGTTTGCCACATACAAAATCTCAAAATGATGATGGATGTTTTTTGCACTCTGGCACCACACCAGATCTCTTGGAAGCGCAATAGTGCTATCAGCAGGGGCATTGTGTAAAGCAGGCTACAGTATGGCAGCCACCATAAGCTGGCCTCTTAGTCACAAAGTATTTTGTTACACAAAGAAGTCATTCACGAGTGCAGCCATCGCACTCCACCACAAACAGCCACTGATGGTCTAATTTCACTTCTCCGGTAATCTGTAGCAACGGTTAGTTACAATTTGAGGCGTTAATAGGCTCATTGTCGCTTATCCATTTGTGCATGTACAATCTGTAATCATGGTCACCAGCTTTTTTATTTTTTTTGTAATTATTGTACCAACACAATAATATGCAAGTAGACAAATCAGGTTCTTCTGTCACTTGTGGTTCTCCAAACATCCACTCAGTGCTCACAGGTGCTCACTCGCCAAAAGGAACGAGACAATACGTTTCTTTCACTGCTCATCAACTCTTTCACTCATCATTTAAGTGGATTTCAAATACTATTTTTAATGATTGCAGGCTGGATTGACAATTAAATCTGTATTCATCTGTAAGCAGCCACATTAATTAAACATAGCAGGACACACCAAGTACTGTGACGGAGTTGAGGAGAAGGTGTTTTACAGGTCAGTGTCATGGGACTGTTGAGACCCAGTAGTTGACTTGGACAAAGCTGTAGTGGATTTAAAGCTGAAGTATTTTGGCACATAAATTTGCCAGATGATGCGGAGGAGATCCAACAGTCTCCTCAGTTTTCACGACTGTTTGTGAATACTTGCCGACTTTAGTTGATTTGTCACCTAGAGAATATTTGCTTTAAGATGCCAAATATTTGTTTAACTTCAATGTATAAAATATGATGACCGTGTCTCACATGAGTATTACAGACTAGGTAACAGTTGATTAGTAGTGTATATTAACGTATCACTGTTATATTCAGGGTCTTGTAGTCTGAAATAGAAAAGAAAAGATGCTTTAGGCCACTTGAATATTACAGACGCCAGAATGGGAATTAGTTATGTTATTATGGATCGTCACTAATTATTTGTCTGGGTGTGAATTTGTGTAGTGAATAGGCTGCAATGGAAACTGATGATGTGCCACTTGAACAAGTAAACTGAGATTAGGACCCTTTATTGCACATCACGTGTCAATTTCTATGTAAGGCAGTGACAAATTAATCTTCACAGAATCAGTTCCAAATTATAAGAAACATGTTTTCTTGTGGTAAACAGAAGGTTTTAGTTTTGTGACCAGGTTTTGCGATTTACATCTTTGAGACTTCTGCTGCCAGCCTTTTATGAAATATACATTTTTCACAGGAACTATTTCTTTAGTTGGAAGTGGTTCCAGAAGAACGACAGTCAGTGTGAATCGCCTAAAATATCAAGCACACGGTAAAGAATATATTTCATTGCCATCGGCTCATTTCATATTCCTCTGTTGGTTTAGAGGTTAAAATCTCTAACAAAATATCACAAAGTTTTAGTGTTTGGTTTTCTTTTCATTCTGATGATCTGATCTGATGTGACCAAAATGGGTAATTTACAAATGAACTTCAGTATTCTAGTTGTGAACCACAACACCTTGAACCTCTGTTGAATTTAAAGTAAGGCTTCTGCCTGTGCTTGCAGCTGATACTTGTTCATTCGGTCGGGTCTCCTGAACTAAATGCAGAGAATAACAGGAAGCATGGCAGCCTAAACCCTTCTCGTGTTTGCTTCTGTGCACTAAGATGGAAACTCTACTAATCAATACTCTATTTTTTCTCATCAGTTTGCAGCCCTGTACCTGGATTAATGAAGTTCTTTTGTACCGTGCAACTTTGTATAGAAATCAGGCATCATTACCTTGAGAAATGTCCTTCATTTCATATTGAGAAGTACAACTAGTGCCTTAGATACATAGAAGAAGAAATGTCATTGATTTCTCATTGTTTACTTTGGTGTAAGAACCTGTTCTGTTGATCTGTGGGATTTAATTGTTGCCTTTTTGTTTTGATTTTCACCACATACTGTGTGTTAGGACTCCTGAGTGCCATATTCACTTTCCTCTCGCCACCGTGACAGTTAAGGATGCAGTATATTTGCGAGGTTAGAGGCATGAAAAGGCAGAAGCTTGAACAATTTTTGATGTAAAATTAGTTAAATCTCCAGTTCACAGGTATCACAGAAAGCTATCGGTCTGTCCATGGTTTTGGGTTTCTGAAGTCACTGTTGTTAAAAGGACCGAAGGATTATCTTCAGTCACATTGTTAAGAAAAGCACTTTGTGGTTTGTTTTTTGTATATACAAAAGAAATGTAAGTTTCTGGAAAGAAAAAAATATTTGTCAGTGACAACAGTTGAGCGTTAATTTGTGATTTGAGACTTTATTTAATAAAGCACCTTAGCACCTGTGAGTTCTTTTCTCTGGAGGTTTTTTGAGCTCGCTATTCCTCAGACTGCTCAGTCTCAGCCTCTTTGTGCTTCGATAAATGACATCATCTCTAGCTCCCTAACGCACAATGCAGCATACCCCCCACCCACCCACTCTCAAATCCTGTATGCACATGTGGGACGCCGCACATGATGTAATCATGTTTCCTCACTTCACCCTCATTACTGTGAAGTATCGAATAATGAGATGGGGTGTTACCTTATTGCTTATTCCATTTAAGTACAGTTAAAACTGGAATAATGTCCATTTCACCTGCTCTTTTTTATGCACTCCTCAGCATTCCTCATTTTTTTTGACATTCTTTGTTTCAGGGCAAAAAAAGGCCCTCTGCACATCCTGGAAGAATTCGCTCCCCAATGTCTTTCTCCCACTGTCTACCAGCTGGTAAAATTAAGCACAGAGTGTTTATGTCTGGCCCGAAGTCCCCACTCTCCAGCCCATTGACTGTCCCCATGGCAACAAGCTCATCTGGAGCTGCTGATGGAGGCTGTCTTCCTACAAGCTCTACCTGGCCACAGACACCAGAGGGAAGGGGATGACAGGGGTGCACAGAACTGAGAGGTTAACTGTGCTGCTGTGAAAGGCAGAGCGGAGAGCGGGAATTAGCCACTGGAGTTGAAAATGGCCCATTACGCCCCGCTGCACTCCAAAGAGCTCCTCTGGCTATAAGAACACACCACAATGATGTGACCTTGATATTGTTTCGCTTGCACCCCGGGTCATCCATGCACAATTCCCCTAAAAGTCTTTATTTCAGCTGACCCTTTATGTCTTCTTTTCACAGCAATTGCTGTCACTCCTGACCTTGAAACACGCTCAGTTTGAAAATACACGGTGCAGGTTGCAAACCTGAACCAGCTCAGTGGCAGTAATGATGTCAGCCAGCGATTGCAGTTAGTTTGAGACAGTCAAAGATCAGTGGTTTTGCTTTTTGCCTGCGACACAACAGTTTCCAAGGATACTTTTCACAACAGACAAAGGAGTGAGCAAACATGTCAGGCAGCAGAGAGAGAAGCAGAGCTGCCGCCCGTGCGAGAGAGAGAAGCTCTGATATCGACTCCGCAGTAGAGGTGGTGTCAACATTATCGAGCTGAAAATATTGTAATAGATGTGAGAGAGAAAAATGACACACTGATCTTCATTGTGTCTCCCTAACCTTCTCCCACCGCTATGACATCATCACCTGCTCCCTGTGGGATCTGTTGTCTGGGCAATGGCACGACCCCTGACCCCTCCATTGAGGTTTTAGGACGGTTGGGGGAGGGTTGTCTTGTCATCACTCGCTCCCTCACTTCTCTTCAGGTCACTGAGGTGTGCTGTGTTTTATTCATGGCCTGCCTTGCTGACCTCGCTGAGCATCAGCATGTACTTTTACTGGCCTCCCAGTGATGATGTGTGTGTCAGATAAAGTGCTGAAGTAGGAGAGACGTGCACGAGAGAGAAGGAGCCAGATCCCCGTTTGGGGACAGTTGATCCAACACTAACACCACTAATCCAATCCCCTGCAAAATGGATGATAAATTAAACAAAGGTTTGAATCGGAGGAATGTGTTCAAACTGAAAATATTCATACATACAATTACCCCAAATCTTATTTTTAGCTAAATGACTTGAAAAAGCATGTAAGAAACTGCATAATTAACAATAGTCCCAAGTTGTAGGTTATATTTCAGTGTTTCACCCTCACAAGGAATCAACACGGTTGATCTTCATTTCAATTTGAAGTTATAACCTCATGAACTGCTGAAGGTTTTCCATGAGTGTCTGTCGTCTGGCATTACACAAATCAGCTTGATGAACTGCATTTTTAAAGGCATCTTGATCAACTCATGAGGCTCCTGTCATAGTCCTGCTGCCATCAAACTGAAGTGCTATTAACTGCTGGAGGACAACATGAAGGGAGTACGGGAGGTGGGAAACTACAAAAGAAGTGTCTTTCAAGGGCAAGGTCAAAAGTCCCGGCATGTCCAATTTGCATCTTGATTGAACTGTTATTTAGGATTCTCATCCCACATTATTGATTTTTTTCCCCCCACCACCTCAACAGTTAAATTATCTGGAGTTGATCGTTTCACATGCGTTTTTCCTCCCCTAACCCCTTTGTCCTCCAGTTTGCTCATTGCCCCACAATCACAGCTCTACACATTACTGCTGATTGGATAAAGCTTGCTGTTCTGTGAGTTTAATGCATCTTAATCACAATTAATCCTAATCCCTTAAGTGTACAACATGGCTTGTATGCAAGCATATGGTCTAACACGGCTAATTCAGCAGACGTTACAACAGTATTTGAACTGCAAACACACATAAGACAGAAGGACAATTAAGGATGGAGGGAGTGAGAGAGGGAGGTGAAGATGTAAATTGACCTCCAATTGCACTTTGTTATGCCGAAGCGATCCTTCAGCCATCATACATATTTACATAGCTGAATATACATACTGGACTAAAAACAGTCCAATCAATTAACACACTCATACAAGAAACACACATTTGATGAAGGTCCCAAAATTTATGCTGAGATGGTTGGTGTTGTGGATTCAACTCAAGGGTTATTTTTGGGGGGTTGTTTTTAAGTTGGGGAGGATTGTTTCTCATTCAAGCAGTTAGAATAATAGTTTGATACAACTCCGACACTGTATTCCCATTTCAATAAATGCATTAAAGGACCAGTGTGTAGGATTTAGGATGAAATGTATTGGCAGAAATTAAATATAATATTTAGTTACCAGGTACTGATTGATGCGGAGCCTCTATTGTATCAAGGAATTCTTTTCCTCTTCTTCTCCCTTCAAAGGGTTAGCTGCATCATTGAGCGTCTAAAGGTGCTCAAAATGTCACAAAACTCTGCCAATCTATGTACCTATGATAAAAAAAAAATTAACATTTCGATTGTCCACAAAATACAAAAGTTGTCAAGGAAGTGATGTCATATCCTATATCGAGCTTGGTTGGAAAAGCCCAAGACCTTTGTGAGGCTTTATTTTGTGTTTATTTGTCAAATGGCCCCGGTGGTACTGCCAAGCGAAAGGTTTGATCATGGCCGCCTGCTGCTTTAATCATAATTAAGTTTTAATTAGTTTGTAATCCCCTGAAACTAGGAATGTTGTTTTCGTTAGCTTAGAATGAACCCTTCATATCTACAAATGGCAGTGGGTCCTATTTACCGGGGCACGTCTCCCATGGATGAGAGTGTTTTTGGTTGTTGTTGTTGTTTTTTCCCAGGCAAAGTAGCTTCCTGGAGTCAGAGTGAGCTAAGCTAACTTGAGCTAGTCGTAGCCTCACTTTTAGGAGAAGTGATTGGATGGGCTGTTCCGATCAGTTTAATAATACAGGACAGTTCAGACGTAAAGATGTGCTATCATAGACATCGTAAAAGATGATACCTCAGTTATCATTTGTCCCAATGAGTTTATTGTCCCAAGTCTTCTACAATAAAGCGTTATCCTTTTATAATCCATGGTCCTGTTCAGAGAATAACAGAAGATAATGCAGGGAATGATTTTTGGGCATGTCTATCTTGTGATTGAACAGGTAGCTTCCACAGTTGGTGGAGCTCAGTCAGCTCCACCCTCCATCCAAATACAGTCACTTCAGGCTCCCAAAAACAACAGATGGCAAAGTCCCATGCCAGGCGAATATAATGCCAAGGCTTCAAAACTGTAGTTCTCAAAGCACCGAATGACGTCAAGGTGGCTACGACGATTTCTTTTATATATTATGTGAGTATTATGTGTATTCTTGCTGATTTAGTCCCAAACAGGTAGGATAAGTACTGCAGTTCAAACCCTTGAGCCACCTGCAGGCGGTTTTCCAGCTGAAGCTTTTATATAGTCTCTGTTTTATTGTGTTTGCACGTCTCTTGGATATACCTTTAGCTCTTAATATCGTTGAAGGCATTTTATAACACTTATATTTTATTTATCACGTAGTTTCCTTATAAAATAAAGAATATAAATGTTACTTTCTGTTTGAAGATTCATGACGCAGCTCAAATGTTAATATTTTCAATCACTTGCAAATCAGACAAGTTAATCTGTATTTTATTTGTTTTAAGAATCAATCTCGAGGCATAACAAATAGATATTTATAATTCCACAGGCAATATTCCGAGGCTTTTATCATTCCTTTTCTTTTGCCTTCTTCATCCCATCTGTCCCTTTTTTTTTTTTTCCTCTTTGGACGTTTCACACTCAGTTTGGACCCCCCTTCTCTGCACGGGGACACATGATAACACCTCAGAACAGAATGTGCCCCAGATATAAGAACTTGTACATGTCGCAGGTTTTAGATTGTAAAATCACAAAAATGGACATCCTCTCCTCCAAAAATAGTTAAGAGTTACCTAATCAACCAAACTTCAGCTGTAACACTCGTCGCCTGCTGATATCACAAGTGTCAGAACAGCAGGAGCTGTTCCTTCCCTTTGTCTGTGCTGTTGAACTGGGACTGGTGGCCTGGATCGGTCGCACTGGAAGTTCTTGCAATGGATGATACTGATCTGACATAATGAAGGAGGTTCATGTTGATGACAATGTGTGTAATTTACAACAAATATCCCATTTTGAATGTAACTTCTGAACAGCTCCACTGGATTTACAGCAGGCCGTTGAACTGCAAGGTGACATCTTGTCTTTTGTACCCTCTCATGAATTGAATTTTGTTTGTGGCTCCACTAAAAGTCTCTTTCTGCTCTCAGAACAGTCTCAGGCGGAGAGGTCCAACTCCATCGCCGTGGCCGGAGCTGTGATGGGCGCTGTCCTCGCTCTCTTCCTCATCTCTGTCTTCATCATCGTGATCCTCACAGCACGCAAAGCCCCGCCACCGGCCTTTACTGACAAAGTGTAAGTCTTAACACATAATTGCAGCTGCAGAGTATCCTGATCCTGATTAATTAATGACATGAGACCACGCAAGGTTGACGGAAGACCGTCGGTGGGTTGAGGGCGCCTTTACTCCTGAGGAGAGGGAGTGTGGGGGAGGGGGGGGGTTGCTGTCTTGGCTGTATGCCCTTCTCCTATTTCGTTCACTCTGTTCCGATGTTGATTTCAGAGCAAAGAAGAATAACTTTGAGGTTAAATTATTTACAGAAGGAGCTGGGTCACACTCCACCACAGCCTTGTGACTGACATTGAAAGCTTTGTGGGTTTTTGTGTCTTGTCTGTTTGTTGTTTTTAATAGCTGTGAAAGGATCTTTTAAATGTTTGAGAGCACAAGGATGAAACCTTGTGGGTTTGTTATGAATCACTGTGCTTTTATTTAACATTAAAGCCCACACAGCGTCTTAGAGGTGTTCTTTATGTGATAAACAGTACTGATCAACTTCTACCACCGACAATTGACTTACTAATAAGTCAAACGTATGAAACTCGTATGAAAGACGTATGAAACTCCTGCACAGTATAATTCAATTTGATTGACAGTTGAACATAAACTGACTGATGATGAGAAAACACTCCGTGTGTGTGCACGGTGTGAACCCTGCATCACTGCGCTGACACTACACTTCTGTGCCGTGTTTGGTCAGTGCCACGACAAATGTAGCATCTTAAACATGACCGTGGCTGGATGTCCCAGCGGGGCGATGGGGGAGGAGGACACAGGCCTCGTCCCTCTCGTCAAACAGAGATGAGAGCGCAGGACGGCCGCTCACTTAGAGCACTATCTGTGATCGCATGTATGAAAGAGAAGCGCTGCATAAAGTGAAATACATTGATTGAAAATCAATGTCCGTCTTGACATGGTGTTATGAATGGCCAAGGTCAGGTTCTAGATTTCTGGTTAATGGTGGACGGGAGATGTCGGTAGATGAAAGAAATGACTTTGACAGTCTTACTGTGGTTTAAAGGAGTCCTATAGTGACTGATTTTATAGCATCATAAAGTCCAAAAATATATAGTTTCGGCAGTAGACATACTGCTTTTAACACTTGTATTTCATAAAGTATTGAAAGAATTAAGAGTGGTGGATCCTACATTTCCCAAGATGCAATTCAGTATCCTCTTTCAACTGATCCTCACTGTGCCCCCTTTATCAACCCCAGGCTCTCTGTTCTACATCTGGGTCCTCCGACCTGAAGCTAACTTGCTCATTCAGTCATCAGCCAATTCTGTAACATTGAAATATCTAAACAACACAGTTTCTCTTCTCTGATTCACAAAGAATTGATCTTCCTCCAACACACAAGCCGCCTCCTCCCTACACTGAAAGAGCACCAGCTGTTCCTGTGGGTGTCCACGCGTCACAGGTGGCCTGGCTGTGTCAGGTAAACCCCCAACTGCCTACATCATCTCAGTTTAGTTTGCTGAATCTGAATTATGAACACTCGGTCATAACAGGAACGGCCAAACACATCATCTGTGTTTATCAAGCAGGAGGCCCAATGTCTGTACGTATTTAATATGATTTGTTTGAATATACATTTTTGCCCTCAGG
>CAAKHC010001550.1:3910-21060 GCA_901007825.1 Macroramphosus scolopax
GGTGGCAACCAATGAAATTGTACCACTTGATGATCATAAGACTGATATGTGCAAAGAGTGTCAACTGTGCGCTATCATTTGCGCATATATGTTTGTGTAATAGAGTTCTGTGGACTGTATGGTTTCAATACAATAAGTATGTAAGATCAAATTTTCTTTAAATGAGAATGATGTATCACAATATTATTGTTTCAAACGCCGACCTTCACGAACAAGTAATAATAACAATTGGGGATATAATCAAATTACATGGATAAGCTATTGCATAATTTTAAAATGTGTTGGACTTTGCTGCATTTTGCTGAATTGCAATACCTGATGATAAGGGCAAGGAGGCAAGGTTAATTTTCTTGTATGGCACATCTCATACAATGCTTTATAGAGAAGGAATAACAATATCAAAGCACACAGAATAAACGGACAAATCAGACTCATCAAAACAGAAGCTTATCCTGTGATTAATATGTGCCTCAACTGTGATGCATAAAACTAGCTTCACTATGTTGAACTTTAGTTCTAGGAAGGGCCAGTTATCAAGAACCAGCCGACCTGACAGTTTTTTAAAATCAGTGATTTAAGGAAGGAGTGCAACATGTAATTTATAACTGACTGTATAACTGATTATACACTGATTATACACTTTGATGACTATATTACACGTAATTTGATTTCATATTTTTACAAATGGGAATTACTTGGTGTCCTTTGCTAAGGTAATAACAAGATAGAAGTACTGATGCAATAATCACTTTACTGAGGGGGCCTGTGAAGCACATGTTTGAGACTGATAAGTCAAGTTATCTGATGGTTGAGACAGACTGTACTAATGGTTCATGTGATACGTTGTATATAAAGTCTGGATTTCATGCTCTGTCTACAAAACAAATTAATGTATGTACTATGAAAATTGTATGTATATATATTTATACTTATTTGTTATGTCCAGTTTAAGCCTTTTGCTGCACCTTTTTGATGGACGTAATGTTCCCCCACATAGTCCACTCCACAACCATTCAAGGTTCAAAGGAGACATCATAATGTGTCCATACATCTTTATACAGTGTCTATACTGTGCACAAACAGTTTCTTTCTGAATCTATCTCTAAAGCATCCTCTCAAGACCCTGGTAATAGTCTTGTGATTCATGAGAAATCTCTAAATTATTTATCTCAGATTTCTTTATCATCAATAATTATGTCTGATTTGTGCTTAATAAATAAAATTGCCTTGACTGTCAAAACTCTTTTTTTTTCCTCACTAGGAAGCTAATTGTTGTTTGTACTCGACTGTCTCTGTCATGCTCGGCTTTTTAAATAAAGGTTTGAGAGCTTTTTTTGTGCCACCCCGCGGAATACTGGGATAGCAATGGCTGCTCCCTTGTCTGTAAACATACGCGTTGTGTTTACGAACACTGTAGTTTAGACATTTTTCCGTGGTCGCTAGAGAGCTGTATTTTTTTAATCACTCACCCGCTCATAAATTGACCTCAGCTGTTTTAACTCAATGTGAAAGTTTCTAGATTTGAGCCTTGAAGAAACGCTCGGCGGTGTTGAACAGTTAGCCACTTGGCCCTGTCAGGACTGATAGCTCGCAAGCTAGCGGGCTCTCTCTCTGTGAGGTAACGTTGAGTTACATTTTTCTCTGACTGTTATTAAACAGGAAACATCATTTTCCTTATAGATGTCCCGGTTTACTAACTTAAGTGAGAGGTTACACTGAAATGTAATTCCATGAAACAAACTACTTCTACGAACCGAGGTGGATCATTCATAACAATAAAACAGCAAAAATAAAACAACTCACGGTTGAGTAAAGACAGACAGGACTTTGGGGTAGGAATATTAGTTATAAATGAATAACAATGTGAGATATATCTCTTGGTTGGTTCCTAGGTTATATGATCAATGACATGACTTTGCCCCCTTTTAAACTGAAAGCGATCTCTGCAATATTATCTTATGAGCTAACGTTAAAGACAACAGCCGGGGATATCTCAACTCATGTTATCTCCGGAGGCGGAAACTGTTTAATTGATGCTAAAATAATCATCGTGATAGTATTGTTAGGCTTATTTCTACGTAGTATGATACGTTTCTGGTTCGTGCTTCTTCATTGTACGGATTTGCAAGTTTTTGTATTTGAGGTTATCAAATATAACTTTATTTATAAAGCACAAGTCATACATCAAGTGAATTTCCCAAATACTTGCGCTTGCCCCGACAGAAAATGGATGACGATGATTCCATGCACAGACTGGAGGGCACTGATCCAGATGCTCAAGTTGGTGGACTGATAGTGAAGAAGAAGAGTGCCGCAGCAGAGCCCCATGTTTTTCGGGCGCCCACCCCACGTACTTCTCTGCTGGGCTTGGATCTGCTAGCAGCCCAGAAAAGAAAAGAGCGTGAGAGTAAGGAACAGGCCGATATTGGTGGCGATGACAGAAATACAAAGAAATCAAAGGTTTCCTCGTATAAGGACTGGGAAGAAAATAAAAGTGATTCTGGGTCGGATGAAGAAGAGGATGAAAAGAACAGCCAGACTAAGAAGGAGAGGTAAGTTTGGGGTTTCACACAGAAATATATTTATCAGAGATATGTATCTTAGATATGTGACACATGTGTAAGGAGCCTATACCCCCTTTATCTATGGAGACCCAAAATATTTTATATGAATTCATAAGATGATTTACTACTTGAGAGACATGCTGAGACTTTGAGATGAAAATGTACATAATGATACTTCATGGTCACATGCTATAAAAGCAAAACATAAAAGAACTTGGGCAGTACTTTCCTTTTTAAACATTAACACTATTTTCACTTTGTTTTGTTCCATATTTACATAACAATCATAACAGCTCTTTTGTAAGTCTCATTTATACCACTACGTCTGAAGTGGGATTCTCTCCATAACAAGGCATAAACTCTGCTCTCACTCTTCTATGACGAACCTGCAATATATTTCATTCATTTTGCCAGTAGGAAGTATCGTGTAACTGGCTCTGAGACGCCTTCCAGCCCCGGAGGGGTCAGTGAGGAGTTCCGTCGACGACACCAGCAGAGAGAGAAAGACAGACGGGAGCATGGAGTCTACGTCTCCTCCAAAGAAGACAAGAACAGAGAAAGAGACAGAGAAAGGAGCAGAGATAAAGGCAGAGATCGCCGGGGTGAAAGAGGTAGTTCATAAGATCATCGGGCCCCCTTGTTGTAGTAGCAGTGGTATTTTAAATCTATAATTGTATTGCTATTGTCCAGCATCATTTATTGATTACATGTGAATCTGCTTGCTTTTTTATTATTTAATTGACCGTGAAATTATTAATATGAAAGGGATAGTTATTAGATTATTCTGCAGCAGAAAAAATTAGCAGATGCAGATTTTTCAGCTGTCAACTGTTTGATAGTAACTGTCCTTCATTTTTGTCAGATGAGCGAGAGAGCAGCTCCAGCCGTGGCAGCAGCAGCAACCGGTCGTACCGCGGTGAGAGGAGTGAGCGCTCACAGAGAGATGGCTGGTCAGATCGCATCAGCCGGGGGAGTAAGAGAGAAGAACCCCTCAGTCCACAGCAGCGCCCGAGAGGTAGTTTTGTCCAATAATTTATTGGTATTTAAAACTGTTGTGTGTCATTTTAATTGTGTGAAAGATCTCTATTTCTGTGGTTTGCTAAGCTACCTTATTTTTCATTTCATAGATTCTTTCACGCCCTCTCGCTCCAACTGGGAAGAGGATGACAGTGGTTATGCCAGTTCACGGCATTCCCAGTGGGAGTCTCCGTCCCCTGCCCTCTCTCCAAAAGAATCAGACCGCTCCGAGCGAAGCCATCTCTCCGTCCGAGAGAGTGAGAGGAGGGACAGGTAAAAATATTCAGTCATTTTTATATCATAAATCAAAAAACTCCTCGTTTTATGTTTCATTTATTAGATTTTATTAGTCAGTTGTCAAAACATGACAAAGAAAACACACAAAATGAAATTACAACATGGCAACAGATCTCTGAAGTTGATATTACAGCATATTTGAGCTTAATGAGGCATCTTGTCACAGAGTGGTCTCACAAATAAAGTGCTTCAATACCTCACAGCACCACTGCTGTTAAGATTCCCTAATACATTGAGATGTGCTGAACTGAATGTGCAACATGTGGTGGAATTGATTGACAAGGTCTGAAGACAGTTGCAGGCGAATCATCGATAAATCGTTATAGCACTAAAGGGATTATTCTGAAATGACGCAAATGCATTTCATTTGCGTCATCAACGAACTGCTGTCACTTTGCTCCCCTCTGCTCCGCTCTCACTCTTGTGAGTGATGTGACGCTTCAGACCCTGAACACAGCGAACTTGTTATTTACAGTCACTTATTCGTATCAGAAGCTTTTATGAATCACCCCTGTAAATTCTTCTTTTCATAGACAATGAATTGCTTAGTCCAAAATTAATGCAGCTTCTCTCTGCTGAGTTTAGGTCAGTCAGAGGCCGCTACCCTGATGACACACCCCTGCCTACCCCATCCTACAAGTACAATGAGTGGGCCAATGACAGGAAGCATTTGGGCTCTACTCCTCGTTTATCACAAGGAAAAGGTAACATCAATATAGAAATGATGTTAATGATTGTGAGAGGTTTAAAAACTGTACGTCTGCTGAAATTCCTTATTTTGTCTACTTCAGGTAAAAAAGACGGTGAGGGAGGAATTCCATTTGAAAATGTGGATGAGAAAGAACAATGGGAAGAAGACCAGAAGGTAAGTGGCTCAGCCAAGCTGGTGTTCCCCAAAAATCTATAGTAACTTTTATATCTATCGACAATTTCTAATTTCCGTCATCGCTCTTTGTCTCACCGTTTGCAGCAAGCCGACAGAGACTGGTACATGATGGATGAAGGCTATGATGAGTTTCACAACCCTTTTACTTCCACATCTGAGGAATATATAAAGAAGAGAGAGCAGATACTTCAGAAGCAGACGCAGAAACGAATATCTGCTCAGAAACGTCAGATTAACGAGGTTTGACAACAGTGCTAAAAATCTGTGTGCATGCATGCAGGATATTTACTGTATCAGTGTGTATTTATTGTGTATTTATCTTGTTAGTGCATCTGTCTGTTGGTATTTGTTTTTAACGCACTTCTTCTTTTAGGATAATGAGCGATGGGAGACCAACCGTATGCTGACCAGTGGAGTGGTGCAGAGGTTGGAGGTGGATGAAGACTTTGAGGAAGACAATGCTGCAAAGGTTCACCTGCAGATTCACAACCTGGTCCCCCCCTTCTTGGATGGGAGGATAGTGTTCACTAAACAGGTAACCAACACCTAAACAGTTCATGATAAAAGAGATCTAATCACTGTTTAATGCGTTAGCTTTCATATATGCATCAGAACTTTGCCTTTTGATCTAAATGTGCGTTTGTCTTGCTGCCGCAGCCGGAGCCTATCATCCCTGTGAAAGATGCTACTTCCGACATGGCCATCATCTCCCGAAAGGGCAGTCAGCTTGTTCGTAAACACCGTGAACAGAAAGAGCGAAAGAAGGTAGGTTGGATGATTAACTAAACTAAACTAAACTAAAGAAAATATACTATCAGACGGCTGTAGAGATATACATTACTGTATTTTTAATACAAATATTGATATGATTTACACTCACACCTTTTAAGAGTTCTAAACTGTTATTGTTACAATAATCTCCCGGGTGGATTATGGTGAAATACTAAATCAGTGGCTGATGATCTTCATACTCGCTATTGAGAAATGTTAATGGGGTTTGTTGGTTGGACCTGTCTGGCTGAAAAGGCCATTGCTGTCTGACTTCATCACTTCAGGAAGTAATTTATTCATGATCACCTCAGATGGTCAGTTGATGACATTTCCCCTGTAAACCACCGTCAGCGAGGTGAAACATCTCGACAAATGCTCTGTTAGCTCCGCTGTGTGTTGGACACGCAGTAGATTGTGATCTGTGAATACATTTAAGACCAAAGATTGATTCTTCACTTTCATATGAAATAATGGGAATAATAATGTTTTCAGGCACAGCACAAACACTGGGAATTGGCCGGCACCAAGTTGGGCGATATCATGGGTATCAAGAAGAAGGAGGAGGACGACGTCTCTGGAGGCAAACCTGTCGGCGAGGATGGAAAAGTAGATTACAGGTGACCAGTCTGACATTTCACATCTTCTCTTTAATAATGAAGAGCTTATACTCATAGAACTGTGGTGTGACACCCGCTAAATTAATTTTCATTGTCTTTTCTGCCTTATAGAGCAGAGCAGAAATTTGCAGATCACATGAGAGAGAAGAACGAGGCCAGCAGTGAGTTTGCTAAGAAGAAGACCCTTCTGGAACAGAGGCAGTACCTGCCGATCTTTGCTGTCAGACAGCAACTTCTAAACATCATAAGGTACTGATATCCATGTAGACCTCAGGGAGGTCCTTAAATTGATTTTCATATATAATCTTCACGCCAAAGTGAAGGTGTATTACAACATAGAATATACAGTATGATCAGTTGCTCTTTCACTGATTTGTCACTAAGTGTTTCAATGTGTTTCTGCCGTCTGTAGAGACAACAGCATCGTGATTGTTGTTGGGGAGACGGGCAGTGGTAAAACCACCCAGCTGACGCAGTACCTGCATGAGGATGGCTACACCAGCTACGGCATGGTGGGTTGTACGCAGCCAAGAAGAGTGGCCGCCATGAGTGTGGCCAAGAGAGTGAGCGAGGAGATTGGCACCAACCTGGGAGAGGAGGTGAGACAGCTGTGTAAAGATCCAGCAAACTAACTGCAACTGGCAGGACTGCAACTGCAAAAACCAAATTTTTGGGTCAAACATGTTTTGTCACCTTCAGGCTTGGTGAGCTACTGAACCACAATAGTCTAAATTCTTCATAACAATAGCTATTAAGGCCACAGGACAATAACCACTGTGTTGCTTTGGACATCCTGTCTTCTGAAGAGAATGATTTATTTAAGCGTGCCATCCCACTCGTCTGTTTTAACATGTTTCTTTAATTAATTAGCTCTGTCACAATATAAACACTGGTGTATTGTGTTCCCCCGTTTATTCTTTTCATTCCAAATTACCCGCCTGGAAGTGAAAGTGAATGCATCAAAATGTCTATCAGAGTCCCTTATTGCATTGTTAATGAGCAGTATAAGTACAAAAAAGTACCTGCATGCAGTGAATTGCCCCACTTCACAGCTGGGCTCCGTGAACAGCGGCTATCAAACTGTGGTAATGGAAGTATATAGATGTTGGTGGACCCAGTATGTCATCTGTCTTTATGCATGAATGGAAGGCCGTGCCGGGGTGGTATGTGCCGTACTAAATGTGTTCTACTCTGCGAATTGCCTGAAAAGCAAACAGGAAGATGCTGCAGCTGGATACTTGGATGAATAACTCGAGTGCTCTCCTTCCTTTTGACTTCAAATGAGTCGTTTAAAAATATGTCAATACTTTGTACTGATACCCAGAGAGTGCTGCTCTCTCTACAATGAAGTTTGTTAGAAAGGCTTCTATATTAATGACCACATTGTGTATTGATCAATTTGAGGCTCAGTATGTCTTACCGAGGCACAGTAGCTGGTCATCATGCAGTGTAACACCACCATCTAGTGGACAACATTTGTATTTCAGTGTTAAGCAGACAATTAAAGGAGTCGCAGCACTAAAGACAAATACTGGCATGATAAAACATCGTGTTGATGATGTTGACATTGTTTCCTCCAGGTGGGTTACGCGATTCGTTTTGAGGACTGCACGTCTGAGAAAACATTGATAAAGTACATGACAGACGGCATCCTGCTCAGAGAGTCACTGCGGGAGTCGGACCTGGACCACTACAGTGCCGTTATCATGGACGAAGCTCATGAACGCTCCTTGAATACTGACGTGTTGTTTGGCCTTCTGCGGGAGGTCAGTTCACGCTACTCAACATACATTAGGACAGTTTAAATACACTTTGGTATCAAACATTCAATTCAAATGTTCTCATTTCGTAACTCCTCTGTTCTGTTCCCTCCCAGGTTGTAGCCCGACGAACTGATTTGAAACTTATAGTTACCTCTGCAACTATGGACTCAGACAAATTTGCAGCATTTTTTGGCAACGTACCTATTTTCCACATTCCAGGAAGAACATTTCCAGTAGACATCTTGTTTAGCAAGGTATGTGTCCGTCTGTCTGTTATTGTACTTTCTTGCTTGTCCTCGAAACACTACATTCTCACTATTCTGTATCATAGCCGTGGGAGAAATTGGTATGTTTTTTGGATTTAAAGGAGTGATTTACAAATTTTTGTTTGTGATTTGTGCTGTGTAGACTCCTCAGGAGGACTATGTGGAGGCAGCAGTGAAACAGGCTCTGCAAATTCACCTCAGTGGATTAATAGGAGACATCCTCATCTTCATGCCCGGGCAGGAGGATATCGAGGTGAGGGACATGGCTAGAACAGCACCTTTGTTTAAGTGCATCTCATGTGTAAAAATAACAATGCTGAGCCAAGACTTTTAACAACGGTTCCTCCCAAAACAGTAAAGGTAGTCCGATCAATAGGCTGATTTACAAATAGAAACTGTTAATTAATGTAATGCAAATGTGTCAATAGCTGTGCAGCTGTGTTCATAATAAATCTATTTTATATTAAAGTATATCTTTGTCCTTGCAGGTGACATCAGATCAGATTGTGGAACGATTAGAGGACTTGGAAAACGCTCCTCAGCTGGCTGTGCTGCCCATTTACTCCCAGCTGCCTTCTGATCTCCAGGCCAAGATCTTCCAGAAGGTTTATATGAGCCTCTTCCCATAATATCGTTGAAATGACCGCCTCCTTATTTTACATACATTTCTTCTCTTAAGATTGAATGAGAACTTGTATTGAAACACAAAGCCGACGTCCTGCTGACTACATTTGATTTCCGCTAGGCCCCGGATGGAGTCAGGAAATGTATCGTTGCTACAAACATTGCTGAGACTTCCCTCACTGTGGATGGAATCATGTTTGTCGTGGATGCGGGATACTGCAAACTTAAGGTACTCCAAGGTTCCAGCCACCTTTTTTATAAAGACTTCTTCCTGTGTGTTCCAGATGAATCTAAACCAGGGGTCTCCAACCTTTTTACCTCTGAGGGCTACTTTTAAAAAATGAAAATGGCAGAGAGCTACTCATTTTTGTAACATTTATTCTCATATTTTATTTCAACCCAAACAGCCTGAATACGCTTATTTGCCTGAACATTAACTAAATGTCGGTGTCCACAACAATTTTGTATTATACATCACAAAAAATATTTAGTTCACCTGCATATGCATTTTGTATTTCTGAATGCATTTCTTTCTAGTTTATCTCACATTATGTGTAAGAAGGGGGCGGGACACGTATGAATTTGATTCGATATACATGCAAGTTGTTTTTCCGAGGACTAATCATATTTGACTGGTCAAGTTTTCAAATGTATGTAGATTTGTTAACCCTTTGGCGAGCTACTTGGAGACTGGTTGCGAGCTACTGGTAGCTCGCGAGCGACATGTTGGAGACCCCTGATCTAAACTGACAACTTTTTTGTTCTACTTACTTATATCTTCTTTCAACAGGTCTTCAATCCTCGTATTGGAATGGACGCTCTACAAGTTTATCCCATCAGCCAGGCGAATGCTAACCAGCGTGCTGGCAGAGCAGGACGTACCGGACCAGGGCAGTGTTACAGGTAACTGCCCATGATTCATAGTTTCCTACATGCAGGTTCCTGCCAGGCTGCTGCTACCTTTGGCTGTTCCAAGTCTTCTGACTCTTACAAAAGGAAGATGTTCTTGTTTTGCACGTCCTGGAGCTGGAAGTTTCCCCTCTCCCAAAGCTGTCTCTTTGTCCACTTTTTGTTCAAGCTCCCTAAAAAAAACCGTAGCAATATTTGAGCACAAGAGATAAAATGTTTTTCTTCTTTCAGTCATTCGAGGTCAGCTCTGTTCACCGATGATTTTCTCTGGTTGTGTGTCATGGCCCTGCTTTCAAGACAGTTGGAGGCAGTAAGGGGGAGAGACGGGGCAAGAGCCTTAATCTCCAGAGGATTTCATGCAGTTTAACTCTGTTTACACCAGGGAAATGTGCCACAAAGGACTCTGTCAGAGGTTCCACTTGTCCTCCGTCTCCCCTGACATATTTACTGAAGTCCAGACAAGCCCTGTCACAATAACTAGTTTTGCTAAACAATAAATTGTCCCAAAAATAAATGCAGGGAGAGGATTTTATTTCAGCCAGTTTAAAACCATTTCATGTCACTTATATTCAAATAATGTAATAAAGGTTCTTGACATTGTATTCAAACATTTGGCATAATAAGGTCAGCTTGAATGATCGGACGACAAGTCGATAACGGAATTATAGTCACATATTTAGTTTCCTGTCATGTGTTCACCTTGAAGAAGAATTAATAACTGACATCGGTGTTTGTGGTCCGAAAGAGCACAGAACATATGATGATGATTATATTTGAAGAGAAACATTGATCACTGTTGTTCCCTTGTTTCTGTGCCCTGCTCTCCGTTCAGGCTCTACACTCAGAGTGCTTATAAGAACGAGATGCTGACCACCACCATACCAGAGATCCAGAGGACCAACCTGGCCAACGTGGTCCTGCTGTTGAAGTCGCTGGGTGTTCAGGATTTGCTCCTCTTCCATTTCATGGATCCGCCACCTGAGGACAACATGCTCAACTCCATGTACCAGCTCTGGATCTTGGGAGCGCTGGACAACACTGGTGGGTGGAGGGTAAAACAGAGGCACCGCACTATCATGTGAACACTTAGTTGTAAACTTAATACGCTGGGTAAAACTCTGGTGAACTCAGCTTTTACTTTCTGCAGCAGAATAAGATCCTGAATCACTTTAATCATGAGTGACCTACATTTTATTTTATGTACATGTGATCACACTTCAGTCTGAATCGCTTCTTTTATTATATTTCACTGGTTGCAAACTGACAAGCACAGCATGTGGCAAAATCATTCATTGTGTATTTTAACTGTCTTCAGTTCTTGTTTTGTCACAACAATCCCAAACAGAAAGACTCAGTTTACTGTTGTATTAGGACATTTTTCATTTCCGAGTCTGATATCAGAGAACCGCAGCTTAACAATTGTTTACTGATGATTTGATTGATTCTTTTCAACTAAATATTGAAGGACCAGTGTGTGTGTGATTTACTGGCATCTAGTGGACGAGCTTGCAGCTTACATCCAACTGATTACTCTCCTCTCACCCATCCCTCTTGAAGCGTCTAGGAGAACCTATAGAACCTAGAACCAAAAGTACGGCAAACCATGATACTGTTTTAGACATGTTGAGGAAACAGTGTTTGTCTTGTCTGCTCTGGACTCCTGTCGTAACATAACGACCTCCGTGGAAGACGTTATTATACACTTAGAAAACATAATGATGAACATTGAACACACTCGTCCTTTAACCCATCAATAGCTGATAATCTAAAGATATTGTCATGCAAAATATCCCAATTCTGTTTATTTCCTGTGCTTGTTGCATCAGGGCTTATCTGGCCTCGACAAGACCAGTTTAGGGCAGAATGCCATAATTCCTCCTGTTTTTGAGATGATGAAGCTGTGACGGAGTTTGGAGGGTTTTTCTGTCTCCCTCTGCGCTGCTCTGAGCTCCTACATGTTGTTGCTGACACCACAAACACAGGTAGTCACATCTTTAGAAGATGAAGCAGACACGGCAAACAGACCTGGATGAGGAAGTTGTGGATTTAGCCAGTGGAGTAATTGCCTAGTAACTGATCCTCTGTTTGATATGACTGGTCGGCCTCATTTCTGCCTCATCCTCAGCCAGATTCCAAAGGATTTAGGGATTTGGGGATAAGGGGGGACTTTTGATGATTCCCTGTTGGGTGTGTTAACAGCAGATAATCTCTGATTAAGGCTTACCTGCCCCAAACTGGCTGCTCTCCTTCTCTGCTTTTCCTCCTTGTAAGCTTCTTAGACTCTGTAGTCTAATCATTTATATCACAACTGGCAAAGTTTTTGATCTCACTCTTTTTTTATTCTAAGTATCCTCAACCGTCAGCAATTCATCCTCTTTAACAGTGACAGACAAATAAGTGTCTTTTTATTCTGGCTTCTCCCTCGGGCCAGCGGGCCTTTCAAGGAAAAGAAGCTTACCACTTGTCTTGTACTTCTCCCTTCTACATCCTCCGCTTCTCATACGCTTTAATATTCTTCACATGTGCTCTCTGTCAAACCCTCAGGTGCATTGACACCGACTGGACGTATGATGGTGGAGTTCCCCCTCGACCCCGCCCTGTCCAAGATGCTGATTGTGTCCTGCGACATGGGATGCAGTGCAGACATCCTCATCATCGTTTCCATGCTGTCTGTGCCGGCCATCTTCTACAGACCTAAGGTACGAATCATTGGACACCATTACATTACTTCCATTAGCCAGTACCAAATTACTAGATTGGATGAAGTCAATAGGCTACTGAACTCCGTCTGTGTGTCTGCAGGGCCGTGAGGAGGAGAGTGACCAGGTCAGGGAGAAGTTCTCTGTCCCAGAGAGCGACCACCTGACGTACCTCAACGTCTACATGCAGTGGAAGAACAACAATTACTCCAGCGTCTGGTGCAATGAGCACTTCATCCACACCAAGGCCATGCGCAAGGTTAGAGTCCTGCTCCTCTATTGACACACACCGGATGGAAACCTGTCTTCCAGTTTGCACTTGATAAGCTAAAGGACGGCAGGGTTTGTTAACTGTGTTGTGCTGCAGGTGCGTGAGGTGCGCTCCCAGCTGAAAGACATCATGGTGCAGCAGAGGATGAACCTGATCTCCTGCGGCTCGGACTGGGACATCATCAGGAAGTGCATCTGTGCTGCGTACTTCCACCAGGCCGCCAAGCTCAAGGTATTTCTGCTCTTATTCCTTCAGTTAATACGCTACATCTGGTGGCAACTGGTTGTTGCAGATTTATAGCAGCATAATTACGTAGCCATGAAATATCTCCTCTGGCCTCTGCTTCATACAGCACTAAAATCTGAAAGGGAATTTGAAGTCATGACCATATAATCACCGCTTCCCCGTTGACTTATGATCAGCTGGCGATTTATTTTCCTGTTGACTAAACCAGGTGGAGAAGCAAATGACTCCATGATCCATTTTGCTCTGATTATATATTGTACACACCTAGACGAAGGCACAGGAACACATGATGTATCCATAAACATTGCACATTTCATTTTTTATTTATCGTATTTGTTGCTCCCAGGGCATCGGTGAATATGTGAACGTGAGGACAGGCATGCCGTGTCACCTGCACCCCACCAGCTCCTTGTTTGGTATGGGCTACACTCCTGACTACATCATCTACCACGAGCTGGTCATGACCACCAAGGTAAAACATCCGTCATACGCAGAACGAGACCCTGCATTAATATAAGGCTTGGAATCTGCTCTCGTTGTGACCCGTGTTTTGTTTTACAGGAGTACATGCAGTGTGTGACTGCAGTGGATGGAGAGTGGCTGGCAGAACTCGGGCCCATGTTTTATAGCATCAAACATGCTGGAAAAAGCAGACAGGTAAGACTAAAGAAAGCGAGTTGCATATTAGATTAGTACATAGCCGAAGGTATCTGGGTTGGAGTGACCACAAATACAGTCCCATGATCACGGGGCTGTGAGGATGTGAGTCTACTCCATGCTTTCTACTGCAGTGCTCTGTAGCAACACAAAGGATAGCCTTCTGTTCATTGTTTCAGCTTTTGTTCACTGCTTTGGTTCCACCTCTCATGAGTGTTATTTTGGTTTAATGAACATAGAGGAGCGTTTAGCAGCTAAAGAGGATCAAGTGTCCCTCAGGAGGTGATGGGGGCAAAACAAAGCTGAAGGAGAGGGAATGTTCAGCTTAACATTTATCAGGATGATGCAAATATATTCTACTGTTGCTTCATAGCAGCTAAATGTGTACAAGACCCCACCTCCAATAATCCTCTGGTTCTGGTGCCTCACACAGAGCTATAATGTGGACATCTGTGGAGTGATTAGGAACTCCTGACATCAGTGGCAACCTTCGCTCAGCTGTCGAAAACCTTGTGTGAAGCCTTCACAGATGAGTGGAGGCTGTTAGAGCGATGCCCGTGTTGTTGACATGCCATGTTCAGCAGTCACACATGGGTGCAATGTTCACGTGTCCTTTTGTTGGGTTCTACTGGACTAAAATACTTCCCTCCATGTTTCTCTCATCACTCCTTCCTCAACCAGGAAAATCGTCGCCGGGCCAAGGAGGAGATCAGCAACATGGAGGAGGAGATGGCGCTGGCTGAGGAGCAGCTACGAGCTCGTCGAGACGAGCAGGAGAGGAAGAGCAGCACCGGCAGTGTTAAGTGAGTCAGCGACCATCACGCCGAAGCTTCCTCCAACAATAGTTCCCTGTGGCCCTCATTTTCCTCACACAGTCAAGATAGAAGCGTTTAATTTACCTACCTCGCTGCCAATCCATATCTCCACCCCTCCCTCCTTCTCCTCCTCTCCCACTCTCTCACTCTTCATGATGAGCTTTTCTCACCTCTGGTCCCTCCAGACGAGACAAAAAGAAATAATATTGACTCCTGGCTGACCCCCATTACTGCAGCAATTTGAATTGTGCCGTAGCAGAGCGGAGAAAGGAGGGGAACGTTCATTTTCAAATTAGACCAAAAAATTAATTTCACACCCGTTCGCCAGCTTTACAGAGAGAAATAAGGTTATAAAGACGGATTTAAAAAGGAACTTTTATTGTTAATTAATAAGCTGGTTTATCTAAGTTTGTGTGACCACGTCAGTGAATCTGGTGGAAATAATCACACTCGAGGAATGGGATTAAGAATTAGATTTAAGCAGGGGAAGTTGGACGTGTGATAATGAACGTTGTCGGCTCTCCTGGGCTCTCGGCTGCCTTTTGTCCTCCAGCAGGCCTCACAAGCTTTTCTCCTTTTGAGTTCAATGTCCCCAGGATGAAATACTTGGTTCGGGTGCACCTTCATGTGCCGGCTGCTTAGCACCTGTCAGTGGTGGGAATCAGGAAATTGCCCGATCCTTAGTTTTGTGTGCAGATGTGTAGAAGTGAGTGTTTTTTTTAACCACTTGGAAGTTCTAAACCTTTGAATGTTCAAATTCATAATCGTCCAGTTTATCACTGTTTGTACAGCTGATTGGGCTTCAACAACATGTAACATTAGAGAAGTTGTTTTATTTTACAAAAGGTTAAATGGTCCGAAACTGTTAGCAGGTCCGTCGAACTCTGAGGAGGAAGAATGGAAATGAACCTGAGGCACTGGACAACTGGAGACAGATTTTAACAATATGACATAAATATAATAACAGAAATGAACGGCAATGTATTGACAAATACAACGGTATTCAACTACGGGTAGAACATATACTGTGTGTGTGTGTATTAGCTTTATAAAACTAGCTTGTTGCGTTGAGGGAAGCACAATCAGTTCACCTGAATTGAACAGGGGGACAGAGAGGGGGGGGGGGGGCAGTGACAGAAGGGGGTTATGGCCTGATGGTTGTAATTGCTGCAGGTGTGTGTGTCAGGGGTGGGGATGTGTGGGCAGTGTCAGGGTGTCACGCTTGCAGTAATTAAAGATGATGGATTGGCTTGTCAGTTGATTCGGTTTCTGTGGCCCCAAACTGTGCAGAGACACCAGCTCGCATCTTCACTCTCTGGCAGTCCTGCCGCCTTCACGCTCACATCTTCCCCTCATCCTCCCGCCCGCAAACCATCGTCGAACCGCAGCTGCTTGTTGTTGAAGTATCGTCCATAAACAGCACAAGAAGAGATTGTCAAAGCTTTGTATATAACCTGCTTCTCCCCGGACTTCTTCTGTTTCAGGGGATTGAAAATCTTGACACCAGGAAGAAAAGAAGAGACCCCCATGACGCCCAGACACACCCCTTCCCGCTTTGGACTGTAAACCAACCGTCCGGAGGTCCGAGTCCACCAACCATGTTGAACTCACTCTCATCCAGACCTCTGTCACACAGGAGCACAAGCAAACACGCTGCGACACCGCTGTCCTTCGTCCCTGACAGCATGTTCAGAATCCCCCTGCAGTTCATGTCCAAACCACTAGAGAGAGAACTTGTATAAGGCACTAGACTCAAAGAGAAGCCATGTCTATCAAAACACATCCCTCCACTTCTATCAGCCGACAGCTGTTTCACTGATGCATTTTAAGGCAGAATAGAGGATGGCTGTGATGTTTTCTGTATTTTCAATATTAATTGTTATTGAATGTAGTGATCAGTGGAGCTTTCTACAAATCTCCTTGTAATGCTGCCTGAGCTGGAAACCTTTAATTGTCTCCATCCTGAGAGTATTATCAGAGGATCTGACAGTAAATAGTGATCTAATTTCAGTGCTACTTGTCTTTGTGTCCTTGCATTTACTAAGTCTTGTATTGTTGTGGCTTTTGCAGCGTGTGTGTGTGCCACCATGAAGTGCTCCTCCTTGTACTTGTGGCATGAGTGTCTTCAGAGTTGTATTGTGATACACACACACACAACACACACTCGTGAAGGGTTGGGGAATTTTCTACTTTCTGTTAACCTTGTTTCCACAATGTAACGTACCGCAGCTTCGCTTCCGATTCTGACCATCACCACATTGGATTAAACACGTCAACACTTTTAACTCTCACGGTCAAAATAACAAGTTTCCTTTGTGATTTTCTTTTCTTTTCTTCTTCTAAGCAAAGTTCTACATTTGCCTTTCTAAAAGAATGACCTGCTTCTCTGTGTGTGCTCCCCTCTGCCCTCCCGGCTGACCTGCTGCAGACAGACTGGTGTGGAACACAAGTTTAGTGCAGGTCAAACTTGTTTTTTTTTGTTTGTTTTTTTTAAAACAATTGAGACTGCGGGGGACTGCTAATGTGTTTGTCTCTTTAAATCATTTGTAAAATGGAAAAATAAATGTTAGCTTTTTTTTTTTTTTAATCCAAAGTGATTTCATTTCATATTGTATTCGCTAATGTTTTGGTTTTTTTTGCACATTGCAAGTGCCGAACATAATTATGTCATTTACATGCACATTTTTATGTTAGTAAAGCAGCGGCATGACTGATAGCTTTGCAAAGGAATGAAGTTTTAATAAGAGA
>CAAKHC010001550.1:21080-41958 GCA_901007825.1 Macroramphosus scolopax
TTTTTTTTTTTTTATTTAAATTTTTTTTTTTTTTTTTTTTTTTGTTATTTTTTTTTTTTTTTTTTTTTTTTTTGCACATTGCAAGTGCCGAACATAATTATGTCATTTACATGCACATTTTTATGTTAGTAAAGCGGCGGCATGACTGATAGCTTTGCAAAGGAATGAAGTTTTAATAAGAGAAAGTACCAGGACAAATTAGTTTAGGTTATAAATTGTGCAGAGTGTAAGTGGATTTGGTCTCTTTAGTTCCTGTTTATGTATCCGGGAAAAAAAACAGATGGGGGTTTATTAAGTGAGAAACTTAACTGGCTTGCCACCACATGCTGAAAATGTTCTTTTATGTTCACAAAGGAACATTAAAAGAGGACAATGATGAGGACGACCTGCCACTCAGAGATTCAGACCAACTGTAAATATCTTTATTATTGTGTCACGTCCACCTCAAATCCTTCTTTAAATAACCAATAATCTTAAACCCAAAGATGGTCAGTTTATATGAAAAAAGTAAAGCAGCAAGACCTCGATGGAACCAGAAACGTTTGGTACTGAAAGAATACACAATGTTTCTGATCCTCAGCTGGTAGATGAAGCAGCTCTACTGCACTTACAAATCAAAGATGAGTGAAATAACTTCTTTATTCTAAACTCTTCTAGTCGACTGATATGCATATGATGAATGCTTCCTCAAGGTCCCAAGCCGCGGTACCACCACGTGTAAATATGAATAAGTCTGAACATGGCGACATCTCGCAGGCGACATAACTGAAACGGTCATAATGAAATTCCCAGAATGGTTGTGTTGACTGTCAGCGCCACATTTGCAAGCTGAGGCGAGTGAAACTGATCACAGAGAAACAAAAAGCCTTGGTCTGTCCCTCCTTCACTCACTCAGGCGCTGGCACCCACAGATGTTACACATCTACATGAACGATCTGAGGCTTTGAAACCCCTCAGCTGTAAAGATGTTGATATGCTTTAGATGAGGAGCTAAGCTGTATGTGGGTGGATACTGTGTCTGGCTTTATTGAAGCTGTATGTAAATCTGCAGGTCACAAGACTGTTGAACAAAAGCCTGGATGGTGTTCCAGTGTCTTCATTGTGGTTACGCTGACATTTCTTGATGTCTCTCAGCTGCAACCTCTTACAAGCTGGCATCAATTTGGAAGGAGAAGACTGAGAAAAAAGAGAAGCTGGGCTGGTTGTGATTTCTTCTCATGTAGCGGCCAACAACTAGTGTTCTGTCCTCCTTTCTTGTTGGTCAGTGATCACATGTCCTGCTGTAACGCTCATGCAAATAAGCCTGATTATGAGTGTTCTCTTGACCCCTTCTATTCTCCATGTCGTCTTGATTGAGTATGGCAGGCGGAGGAGGGGATGGATATAATGGACTCCACCGAGTTTAATGAGATAAATCTCAGCTATGGGCTGACATTTGGAAATAGTCCTTGTGAATGACAGTGTCAGCAGTCACCTTTACCAAAGCTTTCCAGGAAGGGTCCCTGCAATGATGGAGGAATTAAAATGGCCTCTAGGGTAGCAGAGATAGGAGCCATAGGATTAGGGTGTAAGACCACACCTCTTAAATTGGCTCTCCTGCCACACCCCAAATAAAGCAGCTGCCTTTTCATAAGAGCACAGCTCTCCTCTGCTGACTGCATGCAGTCACCCTGAGATTTGATGGAGGGATTATTACTATGGTGAATGTTATTCGTTGGCCACCCTGAGATGTGATGAGCTGAGCAGTCCCTCACATTTAACTCCCCCCACCCTCCCCTCCTCCTTCCTCCTCGCTGTGTGTCTGGCAGCAGACAGGGACGAGCGCTGCTGTCATTACAAACTTAATAAGAGCAGAAGTGAGACTGATGAGAAAAACAGAGGCTCTTTTAATTAACTCCGGTCCCATAATGGTGCCTGGACGGAGGTGCTGAGCAAAGAATGAGACATTCTCTTTCTCTTTCCAACCCCTTTTCTGTGTTGTTGCCTGCTTTCCCCTGAAAATGAACAGCCCTCTGGGAACCAATTACATCCAAGGCTGCATTAAGAGCACAGCAGGCCCAATGGAACTTCATCTGAGTTTCCCCTCATCTCCCCCTGCTCCACTCCCTGTAACCCCGCTGGAGATGGCCTTCACTGATTGAATTTTGAATGTAACGCACACACACCCCCTCGTCCTGTCGTCTGCAGTCCCCTTACCTTCACCACAGCTCGAGCCACATGTGGTCTATGATGGAAACAGGAGGCTGTGTACGCTTGTTGTTAGCTGTCCTTCATTTGAAATCTGCTTGCCCTGATGGAGGTTTTTTTTTTGTATACAATGTGTAAAGAGAGGCGTGAGTTGGGGAAGAGACGGTGTTTTTCCATTTCACTTCTGTGTGAGCAACGTATCACCTGTTTTTGTGAGGGAGGATTGATCAGAATCAGGAGACGATCAAAGTGTAAAGGTGCAGTCAGCGATTCTGAAGATTATTGGATTAGAATCCCTGACTGCACCTCTAACATACAACTCCAAACAAAACCTGTTCGCCTTAGACTTCCTGAAGTTTCCATCGGTTTCAAGCAACTCCCAGCCAATAAACTGTCCAATGACCCGATGTAAGACCACAACTTGTTCTCACACTTTAGCACCTCTTGTCTACTCCTGTCAGTAATGCTAAGCTAGTTGTCTGAAAGCTTCAACAAGCAACATTGTCACATATTTACCGTATAACATGAATAAGATCATGAATGCAGCGTTAGCTTTTCACTCTCGGCAAGACATTGAATAAATGTTTGTTTCCCCCAAAGTCTATTTCCTTCAATCCCTCACAGTATGTGAATGTTCAACAATCCGCCCTATCGTCAACATTAAAGACAAACATATGACATTGGTAACCATGTTCTGTAACTTGACACATCCTTTGTTCACATTCCAGTAAGTTTATATGATCATACACACTTTACAGACAAGTGGGAAATGTTTAGTCATGTGACGGCTGATTGTCTTTTAATGGGAACTGCCTTTGAATGTAATTCTTGGGGCGATCCGATGCATTAATAACAATTATCGGTGTTCTTTAGTCTCCTCAGACACCTTAAGTGTTGTGTATTGACTGCGATGCTGGAAAGAATGTTGCTTATTGATTTGGCCTGGGCAGAAACCGATGGTGTCCTCTTCCTGTAGGACTGGAATTAATCCTCACATGGTGCCAGTCAGTGAATAACTTACACCACATCCCAACTTGAGAGCCGCCTTACTGCTTCTTTGTAAGTTCAGGAGATGCGTCGTGTAAAGTGGAGTGAAACAAGAGATGCAGCAAAAACATACGCAAGGAGTTACAGGGTGCAGCAAGGAAGAGAAACAGGCTAACGAATGCAGATTCTACAGGAGAAGAATTCACCAAAACAACTTGTGAAAGAGAAGAACACATTTTACTCGCCAGTAATTAAAGTACAAGTTTTCATCAGATACACAAGTCGTCTCATGCTTAACTTTCATAAACTTAACATTTGATCAGAATTGTATTTTCTCCCCACACAAGAGCAGACAGACACCATTTACTTCTGTTAGTAAATGTAACAAATGTGAGAGTATTGCAGCATCCGGTAATGTTTCTACTGGTCCATTGTCTTATCCCTAACCAACACTTTGTGTATAGTGAACTATCACGCTTGGTCCGCCTCCCCGCGGACTGTATAGTTACTAACAGCTCATCCACTATTGCTTAGGGGGTCTTATTGTGTTCTAGAAGAAAGACTTTATACTGTCAAACTCAGACATCCCATGTGATTGAAGGCCGATGGGCATGGAACTCTCAGAGCTGCCCTCAAAGCTGCAACAATGCCTGCTTTCGCACAGCCAACTTCTAGTGGGTGGAGTGGAAGAACAAAGGCAGACTTGTTAAGGTTTAGACGCCTTTATTATTCTTTTATTTGGCTTCAAATTCTTGTCCGTCTCTCCGTGTTCATTAAGATTTTGGCTCCATTGGCTGCCGGGGTCCGTGGCTCTAGGAGCAGTCAAGTGGCTCATGCTTTCAAAACACATCAATCGCCACTGTTGTAGAAATCCAAAAACAGTGACTTGATCATAAGATATTAATTCATGTTCATTTCAGCTCATTGTATATACATGGACCACAGCACTCAGGGCATTAACAAGCTGTAAAGTAAAGAAAACAATGCAAAGAACAATGCAAAATTACTATTCATAGTTTCTCCCAACAAGTCTAAAGTTTTTAATAATAATTGATCCAACACAGAGTTTATTAAAGAGTCCAGACACGTCAGTTCAACAATCAAATGAGACGACAAACTTTACATAACTACTAATCTTTGTAGCTAAGTAGACAAAATACATATTTGTAGCTTTTCTTACATTATATATCATCTTGACATCATTTATAAAACAGGTGATGTTTAAAAGTTGCTCAGATCTACTCGGACGCTCACACAAGGACGACTTTTCCCACCAGTGGATCTGGAGAACCTGTTCCGACTCTGCAGCACATGTGGCTGCTGGGGGATGCTCAGGCGTGGGGAGGTTGGCAGCCAAGACTCTTCTCTTCTCCTGTAGCTTGTCTGCTCGACTAATCAGAACTCATTCTGCAGGCGGGGCACAGCTGAAGCACAAGAGACATCATTTAGACAACACATGCAGTAAATAGATGATCACAGATAATCAACAAAACATGTTACAAGACTCTTGTTTGGGATTTTAGTTTTGAGTAATAGCCAAGGCAAAATATTCTTTGGCTGCTACCGTTAGTGTAATATATAATCATTTGAAACAGATACATGATGGTTCCCAGTCTGCCTTCCCTGAGGAAGAACTCAATGCATGTTTTCTTGTGGAACTTGAAACATTGTAGCCGACCTACTCTATGAAAGTTTGTTTAAAGCGTAAAGACCAACATAATTAACTAATTTCCACCAGCACAAAAGACCTCAAATGACCCGTGCCAATCACCTCTGGGTGCTTGTCGCCATCGTCAGCCTCGACCAACATTGACTTGCCGGTAAACAAAGCAGCTGCCGTGTCACTCAGCCGGGTCGATGTACAGTAGCTGCAGGGAGAGAAGATTGACTGTCAGCTGGCCAGATCCTCGTGTAACAACGCCGCCCAAATTCCCAATCACCAACTACTTGTTATGCTCTTTTCCAGTGTCAAAACACTCCCTTATTACGCCATGGTACAAAAAGCTTTGTGTGTTTTCTATTTGTAAAACACGTCTCCAACCAGATGTAAAATGGAACAGAATGCAAATGTGCTCTGCTTATTCGGCCTGAGCTTCCACAGTGTCCAAATCCCTCTTAAGCTTCTTGTTGACCACGTCTGCCAGCTTTGTGTACACAATTGGCCCCTCAAATATTCAAACGGCATCATTAATGCCTGCCCTTTTGTGCTGCTCAATTCCACCAGAATAAACAGGATCACACGTGCGCAATTATTTTCTATCACAGATAATTAGCTGAAGAAACAATCCCAAGTATGAACAATGTGCCTCCGTTAAAATTATAACTTTTAAGCACGGGAAAGGAGGGATTTGAATGCCAAGGGAAATACGCTTATCAAATAAAGCTTGAAAATGTGCAGTGAATGAAATGAGGCAATCATTTTAATGTGAGATGGGAGCCCTGAGGAGAATAAATAAGCAATCGTCACATCATGCAGGGAGAACAAATGAGCATGGTACACAATTAGGCAGGGTCACATTCTGCCAGAGCTGTGAGCGTAGGACGGGCTAATGAGCTGTGTGACGCTGTGTGTCTGTTTGTGTGAGTGTGTCGAAGGAGAGATAGAAGTAGCGAGAGATGAAAAAAGCTGATCCCTAGCCCCGAGAAATTCTGACGCACAGTCAGACGGAAGACAAAAGACAAAAGTACGAGGGGGTTGGTGGGGAAGAGGTGGGCTATCAGTCGACTTGGCATCTAGGGCAAGTGGACATTCAGCCAGACAAAGCAATGAGCAGGTACAGCAGCCAAACAGACAAAAAGAGGAGAAGGGAGCTTTCAGAGGCGACTTATAGTTATTAACTATTCAATCACATAAAGGAGAGCTGAAGGCGTGAAAGGTTGCGGACCGAAGCACTTTTGCTTCAGTGCATTAAGAGCCATGGTCCAGCACTCTGGCTGCCTGAAAGAGAAACAGATTGCCTCACAGGAAGATGACCGCTCAAAGGAGTCGGCTTTTTCCCTTAATAACAGCAATCTGCTGTGAAAATCTAATCCCAAGTACCATTTCACTGAATCTAGATAACTTCTGCTCAGAAAAGCGTACGATATGAATATTTCATTCCCCCGATATACAAATAACAGAACAAGCCCCATCAATCAGAGGATGTTGTCAACGTAAGTGAACTGGAAGAGCAAATTGCTAATGAATACCGTGCATGCTGGAAATACACATGTTGGAATGGGATTTTGGGTACATTGTATAAATGGCGGAAATGAATATGTGTCAAATCTACATGATCGCACATCAGTGTACATGACCCGTACGGTCCTAAAAGGGAAAACTCTAAGTGGAACACTCACTCACATTCACAATGTTGATAACCTGGGTGACATATATACACAACAACAAACCAAGCATGAACATGGCCCCTCAACTGAAGTAATAGCTCCATCTTTGCCATTAAAGTCAGATATGGATGTACCCTTTAAACCCCCTGCTCTCCTTCTCACCGGCCTAATTCCCCCTCCTCAGTGGTGGATAAGAGGGATCAGAAATCCATCCATATGCATGGCTAACTATCTGTAGAGGGAATGTCAGGTCTCAGCCTGGCCGGCTTTCTAAAAGTACTGGTAATGACACTTAATGAAAGCAAGGGAGTCGGGCTCTGAGAGGGAAAGCCTGGGCTTGAATTCCCCAGCTCCCATCCTGCATCCAGACAGGCCGGCCGACACCATAAATAAACAAACGTCCTGCGTGAGAATGGGTGTGCTATTTTCCTAGCATCTATCATGCCATTCTCTCTACTTATTTATCTATTTATTATTATTCCCTAGACCTCTGGTTTGCTTTCCGCCCACCCCTGTGCTCCTGGCTCCCCGCAGGCTCCCTGGACTCCCTTAATGGGCTGAGTTTTCACTGGTCTTGGGCACACGTAAACACACACACACACACACACACGACGAGCTGCCAGACCACCGTCAACTCACGCAAATATTAAAAAACACGTCACTGATCTCCTCTTATTACCCATTACACTGCTTACTCTCCTTCTAATGGATTAACAAACACAACGGAACCCCTTCCAGTCCCAGTTAAGCTTTCATCTTTTTTAATTGGACTATTTCAGCACACAAAGGAGCACTTGTGCCTCCTGTGATGAAGGTGATATAGCTGACTAGAAAAGGGTTGGGAGGGCACTCTGGTTGCAATGATGCCTGTGTCGGGTATTGAGGCTCAGAGTAAACACAAGGAATGAGGGGATAGAGAGGCTCTTCTAAGCACAAGCCCCTAATCAGCACAGTCAACACATGGCAGATTGGGTTCACATCTCTCCAACTCACACACGCTCTGCCTCTGTCCTTCCACCACCAAAACTTATCCCTTCAATCAGCCCCAATTTCCCTCCTTTCAATTCGAGAGGATATCAGATAGGAATGTATTGCAGGCAAATGCCAGGGAACAGAAATCTGGCTTACTCTGAGGCCTGGCGGTATTGGCTGGGTAAATGAGACGGCTTTAACTGTGGGACAGCATCCCACCAACAAATAACCCTTTTCTCAAGCAACTCATGAAATTCACATTTTATTCAGAAAATGTTCGGAGTTTCCATGGTGACGCCTGAGCAACATGTTTACAGAAAAGTGTCCTGTGGGGTCTTGTTGACACTAACAGCGGCTGACATGTATCCTGTCTGTCTGGCCAGAGGAGAGACCGTCCTTGGTTCATTTAGGTGAAAAGTTTGCCAACTTTAGAGATTCAAACTGCAAGTGGAGGTGAGACCTCTTCCTCTTCCTCTGCCGCACCACGTCCTTTGATCACCGGCTCCCTCGGCCTCCCTCCATGTTTCCCGACTAACTGCACGAATGCGTCTTCAGCGTTAACAAGCTTTAGCCATCAGTTGAGGCTGGCCCACACAACTTGGCCAGAGTTGAGCAGATTACAGTGGGGGTCATCCTGGGTGTGGAAGGAGAGGAGTGCTAAACATGGTTGTATGTAAAGGAGAGCCTCTGCTCTGCGAGAGGAAGAGATGGGTTGGGGCTGCATTAGCAGCAGGGCCCAGAGGCACAACCCAAGGGGGCAGCTGACTTCAAACACTGATGTGCAGGCTGTTCAGGGCTCTCAGGCTGCCGATTTCACAGCCAGAAAAGCACAGACCATTAGTCACACAAACACACTGAGGCCTATGGTAATCCCAAAACAACAACAATCAACATGACAGCCAATAAAATCCTGGGAGTTATGCAGCAGCTTTGCTTTTCCGTGACACTGCCAGTGATGTGCTGGTGAGTGTTTGTATTGACCCGTGTTTTTGATGAGCCACTCCAGAAACATTCTCAGTCTGAAAGCTCTGCTTTGTCACTGACACTGTCTCTGGAGGCGGCCAGGAAAGCACAAAACATGTCGTGTCAGAAGAGAGCTTATATTGATCTGAACCCTCTTTTGGAGAGGACATGTGGTCCGTGGTAGGACCGTCAGAATATAACAGCAGGACAATCAGTCAGCAAATCAACCATCACCGGCCAAAGTCTGTAAAGTCTCAACATCAACTCCTAAGGATTGGTATGTTCTGTCTATGGTTAGTATCAGGATATCAAATTCTCTTTCCATCGAGTGGATGGACGTCTGGGCAAGTATGCTGCATTACGCATTCAAACTGGCTTTGGATACTTAGCAAAGATCATAACACATTACTGGTTCACGTCATGCTGCCACACATCACCCACACTGCAGAACATGTTGCTTCTCGTGTTCCTTCTGCACTAAACGTAACAAGGAGCTGAAACATGATTTCTTTCACTGCCCTCCTGTGGTTCCAGGCGTGCTGCACGGCTGACCAGTGCCTGAATCACTGTGGCTATGGTCAATAATGATGCACTCTGCTATGTCACTTCAGCAAGAATGGAATTCAACCACAGGAGGGAAACATTTGTTTTTTTGTGTCAACTTATAATGTGTTATAATGAGAGTATTAGATCGATGACAAAACCAAGGAGATTCAACTAGGTCGGTGTAGATTCAAGTGCATTCAATCATGCAGATAATTTGAGCAAATATGTATTTAATAAATGTGAAATGAGTCATTGCACCTCAGTACTTATATATTTTGGCTGGTGAGTTTATCCTCAGGATGTTTACCTACATCCTCTCCTCTTCGATCCTCTTCTCGTTAAGCTCAGTTTTTTTGTCTCCTGCCCTCAATTTTCCAACTTGCATGTGGAATGCGTGCGTGCACGCGCACAAACACACACGCACGGACACAGAGCGACTATATTTCACACATTGTTGCATTTGTGAGTAAAGCACATAAATATAACTCTCCGCTGTCCACTTTCTAGTATTCTTGGCGGAGATGGATGATCTTCCTGGACTACTCGTATTTCCAGTGCCATTTTTTCATTTTCTTGCCCGCAGCCATGTAGGGATATGATAAAATGTGCATTAGCTATTGTTGGGATAGAAACCAATTATTGTGGCAGTGCAGAGAGAACTCAGTGTGGCGTATATGAAGGCTTTGCTAACATTCAGGGGCTAGCTGGTTGACAGTGGAGAGTATCTTGGGGACATGAAGGCTGTAGGATCGAACACATATCTTCACACAAAGGACAGACACAGTGGGAAGGAAGTTAAATACCATTAAAAGGCACAAATATCATTAAGAGATTCCATCACAATCCACACTAGAATGAAACACTCCTCCACGGCGGGTTACTCCTGGCCTCACTGCAGGTCGGCCACTCAGCAGTGCTAACATGCACTCGCTCAGACAAACCTGACGGGAGAGAAAACAAAGGGAAAATCTAATATAGATGATATGTGGTAGCAATACGAGCAAAACCGACAGGCCATTTACTTTACGACCGGACTGATTAGAGCCTTTCAACATGCACATGTGATTTAAACGGGTGTGATTGTCATGTTATTACAAGGTAATTAAACACCGCACAGTGTGTAGTACGGAAATATGAACGTATAAGTAATTAGGGGAAAAACTATAGATTTATATCAAATGCTATAAAGGGTTTGAAGATATTAGGAATGTAATATGAATTCAACAGGAAAGAAAAACAAGATGTTTCCCAGTTATAGCACATAGTATAGAAAGTGTAAGTCACTCAAGGGGTTCCGTGCATACAAGATGTAATAAGTCTCAAACCCGTCCGTCATCCGAGGGCTGTCATCCCTTCACTGCCTCTGAGCCACGATATTGCCAAAGCCATTAACACGGCTGCTCAACTCCTCCATTTGTCGGGTGATGAAGCCATTTCAATAATGATTATGCATTTGTTTGATTTTGCCTCCTGTCGAATACCACGGAGTGAATGAAGCAAGTCAGAGAGAGGATCAGTGATTTATATCTCCACCACTGAAGCCTCCACCTAATGAAATCCGCCGCACACCCCTTTTCAGATGGCATTCAAAAATATAATTCTTCTGCAGTTTCTTGGTATGAAACAATGAATAATAGACTTTGTGATTAAAATCTGTACGCAGTTTGTCAGGCTTCCCTGATGTGTCACTTGTTTCCCCAGCTTCAGCTCCGCAGACAATTTCTTCTGGTGAGGGAGACGGTGTGTGCGCCGCCGCCATCACAATGACCTTTCTGCAAGCCCAGGGAGCACGCAATGCAGAGAAGAGGCAATAAAAGTAATGAAAGAAGCAAAGGCAATTAAAGTGGTGTGTGTGAGGGGAGCGTGGTGGAGATGAGCCTAACTGGAGGCGGCCCTGGAATGCACTACAGCTCCATATCCCCCATAATCCCTGTGTGATCGCAGAGCAACCCTGGTGTGCTCCCAGTCTGATCATCCTCTTGCAGCATTCACCGGCTAATCCGTGCAAAAGGACAGCGATCCACACATGCTGCTCTCACACACACACACACAAACGCACATGCGTGCACGCTGAAGTCATTCGGAGACACAAGAAAACTATAAATACATTTATAACACAATTATTACAGGCTGCATACAATATGTACAACACGACAAAGAGAGGAAAAACCCCAAAAATAAATGACCAAACACACTCATGCACATGCAGCCACACACTCACACACGTGTTCGGTTTCATTAAATGAGTTGCTACCCTCCCGTCCTCTTTTTCCTCACGGCCAGTGAGAATCATTAATGCCCTTCCTCTGATGCAGCCGCACAACCAAAAGCAATTATTTCTAAAAGCAAAAAAGTGAAAACAGACAGCGACCGCACAAATATACAAGACATATAATCATTATTATTTTTGTTAGGCTGGCTGTGGGGAGGTTGAGGAGGTGGCAGCAGCTTGGACTTCATTTTCTCTAGCGGAGTTTACTGACCGCAAAATGACAAGGATGCTTTTCCTAAACCAATTAAGAGGCTGCAGTGCTGCTGTTACCATGTGACATTGACAGCACTTAAAGAGACTGACAGCAGGCCTTAGAGATGAGCCAGGGATGGGTTCTTGGCTCGGGCGTCAGCAAACACACACACGTATACAGATTAATACACGTTTATGCAATCAGTCACACATAGACATGCACATCTATAAAAGGAATGTCCTTGTAGAGGAAGTGATGGTAAACCAGCAGCTCGACGAGATAGAGACCGATATAAATATATAACACGAGGGGTCCACAGTAGTGAGGGCTGCGAGCAGCTCCAGTAAACACTCCTGTTCACCCGGGGTGCTGGCGTCCAAAAGGACCTGGATATCTAAACAGGTTTAGGAACACATAGAAAACACTCTCCTTTTAGCACCAGAATAACCTCGCCTATATTGTACAATTATCAAACAGTGTGACGTCTGCAAGTTACAACTCTACATGAGAGAATCAGTGCAGTCCACGCTAATGACCAGGATGCATTGTGCCCCTTCCCTTCTCTAGCCATCTTAAACTAATGCTCACTGATGAGAGAGTATGAGTGTCTTTTAGTTCCTATTATAGAGTACTCACATCATAACTGTGCTCTGGGCTTATAGATCACCGGCTGGTCAGAGTGCTGCTTAAAGAGGGGAGAGCTGCTGTGTACGTACGTCTGATGAGCGTCAACCGTGGACAGGCTCCTTGCTGGGAGCAGTTTGAAATTGACAGCTCACCATGACAGCGTCTGTTGCTGGTCTGCCCTTTCCTCTGTCAGCTGGAAACGCCTGTGCTGCGGGGAGCAGTGGATGAAGGCACTTTGACTGAGATCATGTACAGATGAAACATTCTGGCCTCTTGATGGCGCTCTACAATCCCAACTCTTGGGAGAGTGCCGACCGCTCCATCAGCTACGGAGACAGATAACAAGACGCTGGCAGTTACGCCCCTCCGTCCTCACCGCACCTTATCATCAATCTCATGCAGCTGATGGACTAAGTTTGACAGTCACGTTCCAACTCTGCGACGGAGATTTTAAGCACATAGGTGGGCAGATGAAAGATACCTCTAATATGCATGAAAGAGATCAAATTGGGATTAAGGAGATTAATTTCAGATGGTAATTGAGAGAGAAAGTTTTCCATCATATTTATCTAACTTTCTAAACGATGTCAGGTGTGGTGTGATTTAATTTGCTAACACATGAATGGATGGTAAATTGCTGTGCTTCAGATTTGTGTCCCTTTGGTTGCCCTGAAATCATATATCATCAAATTTCAAGACTTTGGAAGATATGACTCATTTCTCCTGTTTCCTCTTGGGGTTAAAATATAATTACTAGTTTTGAAACACAAATTCAGACTGAAACTAATTCAATTTGTGGGTATGGCTTGAGGGTGACTCTCAGTGTGTGTAAATGGTTGTAGCTAGGCTTCAATCAGAAGACAAGGGCCGGGAACAATCAGCTTTCAGAGACGAGGAAATGACCTTGGAAATCAAACACGAAAACAGGAACGTGGATTCAAATCGTGATGCTGAGCTCACAGTCTGGTGCTGCTGGATGTCACGAATATCAACAGACAAACAGCAACAACAATACTTGTTCATCGCTTTAGTGACAGAAATCTTGTGTTTGTGTTTACTGCATGTGTCTGCTGGGTCCGACATACCTACTGGATTGGCTTTATATATTAATATATGTCTTTATTAGATGACAGGATAAGATATCCATCACATTGAAATATTAATAATATGTAAACTCAGACTCTTAATGAATGAGGGTTTGCACTAGATATAATGAAAGTAATTTTCAAGAGGTTAACGCAAGACAGGAATCCACAAACAAAAAGGAGATGCTATTTGTTATTCATTATACATTAGAGCATGTCAGCTTTGTTACCCGAAAGGAAACAAAATAAGATTTCTGGCAGCAACTTTCAATGTGTAACTTTTGGCCTCCCTGTGAGACGGCTATCGTCCACTTCTAATGTCTTTTCTTTTGTCTGTTTTGTTGTTCATCTTGAACTGACCCCTGACCCTTTGTTGTCTGATCTGTTTTTCGGTACATGAGGAAGTCTCAGGTCATGACGCTGGTCACCTGGACCACTGGCTTCATCATCAGGGCAAAGTAACATACCACGGGATCGGCTCCAGATGTTAAACACAACCTCTGCATGCACAACATCTAATACTTGTGAGTCAAATAAAGACAGAGTGAATTACTTATCATTCCATTCTCACTCGCGAGACAGAATGATTCAGATTTTTGGCTCAAAGTCAATCGGGCCATGATTGAACGAATTGGAGAAGAAAAGATTTAAATCCTGATAAGATTCGAGCAGATAAAACATGCAAGCGCGTGTTTACAGAGCGCTGCACTGAGACACTTCCTTCAAATCAATATATTGATGTTTTGTAATAGGCTCTAAATGACTTAGGCTAGAGACTGCTGAGCAGCAAACCATCCCACTGCTTCTGTTTCTGCAACTCATTTTAGTACAAATAGAACTGCGTCGCCAAGTTGGACCAGTTTTATTTGTCAAAATTGTCAAATAGTTAAACCGAAGATCAGGTGTTATTCTACAGATACACAGCAGGCACATGTCTGCTATTGTCCTTGAGCAAGAGGTGAAAGAACCTTGTTGTAAATGATTGTCAGCAACTCTAGAATCAAATGCAACATGGTCAAGGTTATGATCTAATTTCCATAAATATAATGGATAGCTGTAGGGTCCAATGTGAAATTAAATGATATAACACTTTGGTGCTCCGTAACCTGGATGGTATATCTTTATTTGCTGTTCCTCCAGGCTGAGATCTGCCTTATTTTGTGTTGACTGGTCTTAAATTAATGCATCGCCCTCTTTTCTTTCTGTATTCCCTCTTGTAGAACTTGTTGTGAACCACCTGTGGATCATCGGGCCTGTGCAGGCTTTGCTCTCCTCAACTTCTGACCTGGATAACTACATTTGGATCTCATAATATCAAACTACAGAATCCTTCAAATGACTCCAACAAAACTGAGAAATAATCTCAAACTTAGAGTCTAAATTTAGATGAAATACTAGCAATTGATTGCTTCTTTATTTAACCCACTCATAGGAAATTTATTCCGGTACGTATGAAACATTTAATGAGATGATATTTATTATGTTTGCTTGCAATGTGTTGTATAGCGCATGGAGTTCTGTGATGGGGAGATGTCACGGGGCCATAAGTGAATAGAACACACAGCACAGCAGCGTGTTTGTATGTGTATGTTCCACGATGTGTGTTTGTGAGTGTGCGGGCGCTGACCGAGGAGTATTTACTGCCAGGTAGCGCAACTAATTAAACATCAGAGGGCGAGCAAGCCGAGTCGCCTCTCTCCCTACAACATTAACTAGGACCACAGCCACGGGTCAGAGCCCTTACAAATTCAGGGAGGCGAGTTGGAAGGAAAAGGCAGAGAGGAGGGAGAATGATGGGGCCAGGTGAAGGGTGACACTTTATTAGTACATAAAATACTGCCAATGAGCCCTTTGTGTAGTCTTTCTTCCCGTCCCCTGTTTCATATATAACCCCCTTGGACTGCCCGTAAGAGAGTTCATTTGGTCTATAAATATGGAGAAAATGTATTGGAAGTTAAGAGAACGGCCTAACCACTGCATGCTGTGTCACTGACTGTAAATATGTGCATGTCAGGAGCTGCTGGTGGTAAGGGGATACTGTGGGAAAAGCCTGGAGCCTTTCCAATGCTCACCTCTGTCTTCCATTGACAAGTGAGGTGCAGTAACAGCTAATCGATGGCTAGTGAATTCCCTGTGCACCCCTCTCACCAGGCTGATCAATATTCCTGGCAATTAGAATCCCCTATCTGCATGGCTGTAGGGACCTCGGGGTGGCTTGCCAGCCCACAAACACCCAATTTAGTCCTCAGCCTATCACTTAATTACTAAATCCTCCCTAATGCCTATTGGCAGGTGGCGGGCGGTCTTACAGCAGCCACAGTGGCTGAGTGAACATGAGACCTTTGCCAAGGTGCTGGTTAAGATGCTCCCGTCCCACTTGAGCCGGCAAGTTAAACATCTGACTTCACACGATGAGACCTGAAATGATCTGCCTATTGATCACATGGCCCACACACAGCTCAAAGGATTGGGATGAGTGGGACACGGCAGGGGGCGAGGACAACGAGTGTGACAGTGCTTGAACATGCTGTTAGCTTCTCGGTGTGTCTGTGTCAGGCACAGCATGCATTCCAAAGCGTTCACAGTCAGATACATCCAGGTGTTTTTCATTTTGACGAGGGATCACGAGATGTAAATTAAATGCAGTCTCATGATAAATCATACTGTAACAGCTCTGAGAGGAGCGAATATTGTAGGCTGAAGCACTGCAGCTGAGGCTCAGTAATGCAGAGATTCCTTTGGACCTGCTCTGTCTTCACCACCTTGCCATCTGCTCCTGAGCCTGATGATGCTCAACTCCTGACAGCAAAGCCTTCCCTTATGTCAAGCCACAGCCTGGCTGCAATATGAGTATAAACAGACACATACAACATATAAAAGCAAATGCATATTCACTCTCACATCCTCCAGACACATTTGTCCCTGCTGTGCTGCTTTACTATAAATCCACAATGCTGGAAGGACACTTAAAAGAGTGTTTGCCGGAAAGTGTCCATGCAGTTGTTTTATATAATCCACTGCCAGGTTTTTTTAAACGTGCACCATTATGTTGAGATACTTCTGATATGCAAAATGGAATCTTTTCCTACTTTTGCAGGTAAGTTTTGTGTGAGCGGGTACCGTTGTATGCGTATAAGATGGGTTGCTACCCGACAAAATGCCTCGGGCTGTGAACTGATGGGCAAGTTCCTTGCAAATGAGTGGCTGAGGCGACTGCCACATATCACAGACACACAGGTGACTGTCACAATCAATATAATACAGCCAGCACTGGAGGCAGGCTGACAAAAGCTTTCATACCTGCATTCTTTCCGCTGCTAAGCAGACAAGCTGCCATGCTGATAGTCGTGCCATCAGGCTGTGGGGCTGCAGTTGCTTGCTGCTGTGCCTCCATCGCCCCTCTGTGCAGAACTTCCTGTGTTTAAAACAAATCCAGGTGATGCAGCCCAGCATTTTTCTGCAACGCTGTGGAGGATATGAGAGGATAAAATAAGTCTTGTGTGTTAGTTTAATTGTTTTGTTCATACTGTATATAGAGAATGACCTTTGTAACCGCAGTCCATGGCCCAGCTCTCCTTCGGTGGTGTGGCCCTGAGCAGCCTCCAGGTGCTGCTACAGTGTGGAGATCCTCTGCTCTGGAGCTCCTGTCTCTTTCAGACTGCTCTGGCCCCTAAGAGGACCTCTGTCCGCAGCCGCTCCCCGGCCTCCTGAAGGCGCAACACCTCTAGAAAAGAATGCAACCAACCAGTCAAGACATATATGTATCCTCACACAGGTTTTTGGTATGTTGGGACAAAAAGGCATGTTTGATAACGTGCTATTCTTTCTGAATTCCATTCCACCTGCCAGACAACTGTCTTTGAGCTGGTTGAGCCTGGACACCTCTGCTCGACTGACACACCTCTGCACGCTGCAATCCCTGAATGCCTTGGGCACACCGCTCCAGGGCCTAGGGGAGAGCCTGCCATCATGTGCACACACACACACGCACACCGGGCCATACAAACTCACAGAACTGTCAGTTTCCTGTCACATACCCATGGAAATGGCCTGGGGTGAAATAAGGATGGGTGCCCGGAGTTTTACAAATCCTCCTGAAGTACAGAGGAGAAGGGTGCCTGTCTCCCTCCACCCTCAAGCTATCTCCACACCTGATGCGCAGCACTCACTGAGCCGCATGCTTTTAATTTGGTCTTCCTACAAAGATGACACACGTGTTGGGCAGGCCAGGAAATGTCCTGGGTTGGGGAGAGAACTGCTTCCTGACAGGTGTCACCTCCAATCTGCACAGGCCTTCCTCTGATGTGTTAACTATTCAATTAACCAGCACATCACACTGAGTGGGTGTCAGCACCTAATTACCTATGAGACCTTGGCTGTGAATAGAGTGAAATATGTGCGTGTGCGTGTCTGGTTGACAGGTCACACATTATGTTACTGTTAAAGGTTTCTTCTCACTCTGAAGCCCCTTTACATTCACCTAGACTCTGTGGCTTAATGTGTGTGTGTATGTGTGACTATCTATCACCAATTTTCTTTCCCCATTTCCATCTCTCAGCACCAAGCCAACATTGCAGGAAAGACCACTGCACTATTGCTTTCAGTAAAATATGAGTGCAAGCATTAAATGAAAATAAAAACAGTATAATTTAGTCATGTTTGACAATCACTCCTGCCTCTTCATATCACACCATTAAAATAATGATGTGCCACTGAGCTCTGCCTCCACAGCTGCAATGTTGACACCCCTCAAGACAAATCTAAATTTCATGGCCACTTACAGATGTATAAATAGCCAAATGAGGAGGCCTAAACATCTATAAAATGTCACTAAAAGGTTGCCAGAAGATGGCGAGTGTCGTGAGCCAGCTGCACTGGTAATCAATCTGAGAGGTGAGAGGTGGGGAGAGCGGAGAGGAGCACGGCAGAGGAGTGGGCTGCATTGCGTGGCTAAGAGGCGAGGCACAGCACGGCACAGGGAGCAGCGCGGTAAATCACATTTGCACGGCACGCTCGCCCCACTGACACACAGCCACTTCAACTGACATGGGGCTTGCTCGACAGCCTGATGGATCACCACACTACACTCTATTAAGGCAAACGGGCACGACAAGCACTGACATAACAAACAATTAGTCACTGCTGTGGGTATGGACTTTACATGCCGAGGGCCTGTCTGGTTATGGGCACTCCCTGCTTGTCTTGGGCACTGAGGAACAATAGGTGCTTGAATCTCTCGTGATATTGAGAGATACACACTGTTGTAACAGTGAAATAGTTTAGCACTAAACATCCCAACCAGCTTACTGATATACGTGAACACAAAACAGTACAGAACACAAACATGGGTTGCATTTAACATGAGACACAAGTAATTAACTGTCTGAGCTGCATGTAAGAAATTGCACTGTGCGTGTGGGAGACATGCTCATGGATATGTATGTGATTATGAGGCTTTTGTTGTGCTAATTGAGGGCGTATATTCAGTGAGTCATTCAGTGAGTCCCACTCTTTGGCATCGTGGGGTTTGGGATTTGTTTACTGGGCTTATGGCTGAGTAGGAAATGAGAGTGAATGTGTAAGGACTTCAATCACAGATGGAGTTAAGCTCCCCATCAGACCTTTGGCCAACCCCATTATGGATCTCCACTAGGTGCCAACACCCGCTTTTCGTGACGGACAAATCTCAGCAGGACTTTCTGTTTCAGCTCATCGGGGATCTGAGATGTACCCACACTAATATAGTGTAAACAAATCTACAGTCGCACTCCATTGTACTCAGGGATCTTGCATGTACACAAGCAGACAAACACAGATGTACTCTTGCACTCATTTACACACAGCATGGACCTCAATGCAGCTTGCCACATCAATTCATCCTTTTCTGTCTGAACCATGCGGCTTAAGGACTTTCTACAAAACCGAATCAGGCCAGGCAGGATGGCCTGTGGTCTTCTGACTGTTGGAAATGTTCTCGCCATATTCCAAACCCAACCTTACAACTCGTCAAAGCTCTTTAGGTTCTGAGGGGCCCCGTAGTCACCAAAGTAAACACTGGACCCATTCTTCGCAGACTATATATCTTCTGAGCATTATGATATAAAAATACAATTTTTCAGAGAGACAAATCAGGAGAAAATACATTTTGTTCAAGCTTGGTCTTGTTTTAGCATCCCAATTCTTCTCTCACAGTGCCGAACTGTTATCACTGGTATCATTACATTCTTACTACTGCTGCTGCCGTTGAAGAGCTCCAGAGAATGATTATTAGTTAACTCTATGAATATAGGCGCAGCCATCTGGTACAACCGGGGTTCCTTCATGCTACATTTACTTACTGTCATCTCTGAAGGTGCAGATGGTATAATGAGACGTGACAAATTATCCCTGATAGTAAACACCGATAGAAGACGAACAGATGTCTAAAACGCTCGCGACTTAATTCACGACTTATAAAATAAAGCTGAAATGTGCTTATAGAAGACTTTAGGATGAGGGACGTGATCAGCGCTCTGGTGTCATTTATGCTCTTTGTTTATAGCCTGCAGAGCGCTGTCCTGCTGGTCTACCTTATTGAGGCAAGCATTGTGCTCGTCGGGCTGTCGAGCTCGAAGAGGAGGGAGAAATATTGCTGTTTAGCCTCTTTGGCCTGCACCCCCTGTCACATATTGCTCTGCAGTCTATCATGAAAACAGTTTAGAGGATAATTTGTTTCTGCCTCCCAGTGCTCAGCCAGTCACTGCGTGTCTTCTATGTCAGAACAGAGATGAGGTGGACTGGTTGCTTTTGCAAACTGTCCTAGGATATCTGGGGCTCATCGCCTGGACGCTTTCTCCTTTCTGCCTTCAGTGCTCTGTTCACCGCCTCCTCTTGGCTTGACCACACCAACCGCAGCAGAACTAGCCATCGGGCTGAGTGTGTGAGTCTGTGTTCGTATGATCTTTGTGGCTGTGCCTCTGGTATGTGTGTGTTTGTGTTGCGGAGGGTAGAAGATGGAATGCAAGCACCGGTGGGGATTCAGAGACAGACAGATGTGTACCTACCATCTCCCCACAGTTCCACTGGGCCTTTAAGGACCCCAGCTCTAGTGTACATTCAATTATTACACTCCAGAGTCCAACATCCCAGACTGAATAATATTGTTTTTCCTCTGGCTGATGATGCATTACAAAAATAAGGAATGCTGTAACAGATGTCTCTCGGAGTAAAGATAATACATCACACAGACTTGTAACACGGTAGAGAAAAATGTGCCCACGAACACACCCACATACACAAAACACTTCAGTGATTCATTTACTCTCTTTATTCCAACCGCGCACCAGGTCGGATGGGAGAAACGGGGGAGGGGGAAGCAATTAGTCTGCATTTAACTTGCAAACATCATTAATGGTTCCGGCTAATTGTGTTGTTTTTAACAAGTGAAATCGGATAATGACTTCATTACACACCCTTTAATGATGACTCACTGATTTAGAGAGGAACACATACAGAGATAGACAAAGAGTGTGTTTGTTTGTGTGAGAGGGAGTGTGACGAGACAGAGGAGAGAGCAGGGGCTGGCTGCGGAATCCCTTTCTGGATGAACACGTAGCCACACACAAAAATGGAGGAGAATTATATTTATCGAGAAGACACAGATAAAAGCTGAACAGGATAGATAGAATAATAAATGTGTGTATGTATTTACTGATTTTTAAAAGCATGTCTGTCCCTTCT
>CAAKHC010001550.1:44232-58053 GCA_901007825.1 Macroramphosus scolopax
GCAAGTATAGTGTCAGGACTTAAGCCAGCCAGCTATCATTTCATACTATATTATGACTAAATATAAACTTGTTTTTACTCCTGCTACACATGCCAACAGAAACACACACAAACAGAAAGTTCAAGGACACAACAGAGATAAAATAAATGAGTGATCATTGAATTTGAAAATGGATGTGCATAGGCATACAGCCAATTTTTTTTATTTTTCATTTAATGCTAATTGGAATTCTGTGTTTATGAGCGGTTGATACAAATAAGATACATACATGCATTCATGCTTACTCACACACACTAACACTCTCTGATGTTCAATGAATCGTTATCATTTATCAGGAATAATTGATGCATGTTTGTGCAAGTGTGAAATTGAACAAAATCTCGCTCCATATAATTAAAGAAAGCACACCGAGCACATAAAAAACACAGAGTCCAGGCGTGCGTGAAAGTATGGATTCAACTGAAGGCAAGCACTGACTATTCTTTCCCAAACTGAACTTCTGCCTTCAGTCCAACCTGTAGAGTCCCGACAGAATGCTCAGAAAATTACACATTATCTCAGCTCAGCCATCGGAAAAGGCTAAGTTGCATTTTTTTTTTTTTTAAAGAAAAGGAGAATTAGCCTCGTCCGCTTGGCTCTCGTTTTCTCCTTTCACCTTCAAGCTTCCACTTACTTGTCTCTCCACAAACCTGGCTCTCTTTATTTAGTGACCTGTCCTCTGGTGAGCTCAAGTAAACGCCACACAAAGCTATAACTAATGAGCCTTATGTGGCCCCCCTTCTGCCCCCCACTCTATAGGAAGGGGACAGAGTGGGGCCAAGTGCCCTTCAGCAAAAATGAATTTTCCAATTTCAAATTTCAGTTAGCTCTTCTATGAATAAATAAACAAATGAATAATTGAAAGGAGCAACATAAATAAATAACATCACAAACATTTCACCGGTACTCATAAGTATTCTGCAGATAACTCAGGCTGCATGTTAATGATAAAAAACAGTACATGTAGCACGTTGGGATGCATTATTTACCTCTCTGCTCTGTCCGAAATAAATAAAAAATCTCTCAAGGAAGTCAAAACATCCTCTCAGCATTGATGTGACAGGCCTGTCCAATTTATAACACACAAGGACACTGGAAAACATAACTGACCAGTAAGATGCAAAGGGAAATAAATAAACCAGCGAGAGGCTGCCAGCCATTGACAGGACTTCCAAAATTTCACCATGTCAATCGAAAGAAAACAACATTTCCACTGTTTGGGAGATGGAAGATCCAAGATTAGTTTTTTCTGGGATGACCAAATATATATATATATACAAATATATATAAACCAAGAGGCTGACATTTCTGTCAGAGAGACACTTATGTGTGAGTGTTAACCATTTTCCTTCACAAATGATTCAATAATTTCTTTGATGAAATACTTTTTGCCCATTGAACTTCATTTCAACACACTGTGTTGTGAAAATGTTGAGATTATATAGATCTGTGGGTTTGCAGAAACCTAATTTACCAATTTCTTTATTCTAGCAGCTGAGTTGCAGCGACATGGAACGCACAATTCCCTTCTATAGATGCCATAACTAAGCACAAAAATAAGCTCTACTCACCTGAACTGCTTCATTATTCATTTTGTTAGTGAATCCCTTTAATAATTAAGACAAATAATGTGGAAATGAAAGATGCTACTTATGTGACAGGTCACAAGAAAGTCGGTGAGAAGTCTAACAACAACCAATACACACAGTATACTCAGTCCAATCTGGACAGACCACCACTACTGGACACATTCAATTTAAAAACAGTTAAAAACTTATTTCTCCTTCCATTATATTAGAATAAAGAACAGCAGATCAGCAAACACAAGGGGAAGTTGCCCTTTGTGCTCTGCATGGCCCGTTTTCCACAAAGCTCATTAATGTATACTGTGAACATACTTCCTAAGCACAAAATGTTAATTAAAATCATGAGGCCCGTCTGCATTAAAACGAATCCCATGAAAAAAAAAAAAAATCAAATTTCCTTTGTTGTTCTGCTGCTTGCGTTCTGATGTGGTGCTGTAGTTAATTATAACCCTGTGATCTAATGTGACGAGGGGTTGAATGCATGGCACACTGGAACCCCTGTGTCAGCATCCGTAAGCCACAAAAACAGTATGGAAGTTTTTGCTTTGGACGTAAGCGTCGGCTGAACGACAAATGTAAATGTGAGTGTGCTTTTCGCACCTGCAGCTCCATATCCCACAGATGTCCCAGGTCCACCTGCAGGTCAAGTTCATTCTGCCCACCCTGGCTATGGAGCCTGATGGGTGACAGAAAATCAGTCAGTGTCTGCATTAGTCCAAACTCCTTCTGGTTCGACAGAGGGTTAAATAAGGTTCATATCTACCCGTATAAAGCAGGCTGCGAGACTTTTAGAAGCACTCCCAGGCCTCTTCATCCCACGCTGACCTTATATGATCTGCAAACTGTTTCCCTCTCGAGTCAGAGTGCTCCTTCTACATTAAAACAACACGTCTGTAACAACACTGATAAGTTTTCACTGAAAGAAACTCAGCGATTTTATGAAGTGACAAACTCACACAGAGACAGGATCAGCCCATAAAAGTCCATGAGAATGAAATGAACAAGTGTTCGCTGGTGTGGAAATATACTGCGGCATGCACCTCTGCAGACCCTTCTATTAATCAACCTGTCCACACTTTGTTTTGAGAGTAATCTTGTCCAACCACCAGAGAAGCACTCAGCAATAAGTGGCGCTTGGCTGTGCTTTGAAGGCAGTGGTTTATTGCTATCCCAAAGCGCAGCAAGACTACGCTGTAAAAACACATCATCTCAGAGCTCAACACTTGCCTCGAGTTATACACCTCGCACAGGGCGATCTGGCACCGTTCTGAAGACCACCGCAACCACCACTTGGCTATCAAGCACAGATCAAGTTGATCTCTCATGTAAGTCCTTCGCTTGGCTTTGTCTGTGCGAATATGGGCCATCAAGGTCATGCCTTGTTGTACCTCCATCACAACATTTAAGAAGAGCTACAGCAAATACAACAGCAGCAAAGAGCAGCTGCTCCTTAACCCATCTGCCTGAAGAAGGGTGAGGGAGGTGCGTGTCATGAATGTGTTATTACTACTTAAAGCTCTTTGACAGAACTGTGGGCTCGACCTCAGATCTTTTCTTTGCTATGCAGCAGAAAGTCACAAATGTTATCTTTCCAGGGATTATCTTATTATCATTAACAATACTCAATCAAGAATTTCACATTTGCATGTTCATGACTGCAATCCATTTTTTTTTTTTTTACTCTTAAGCTATTTTTTCTGCTCTATTTCAATGCCAATGAACCTTTTAAGGTTTCTTCTTGTTGTCATGAGGACACTGACCCCTCCGACATTCTCTCTGTACTTCTGAGTAAAGTGAGAAGCATCTGAAACTTTAACACAACATAGTGCTTCTTCACGAATACGTCCTTTAATATTTCAATATAAGGGCCGAGAGTGCAAGTGAAATTTAAAGTAGAAGAAAATAAAGTGCTGAAATATTGAAGAACATAATGGTGGTCCGTGGAGTGGCAACGCCGGGATTGAACCTGGCTGGGCAGGATCATGGAAAGATACTGCTCTTAAATTAAACTGATCAGGAGACATATTCAGTATATTTCTCCAATGTTATATTCTATAGCAGCCATGAGCATAGTAGACATTAGCTACACCAAGTTTTCCTTGACATTTAAGGGCCATCGGTGTTAATATCATGTTAAACCAAGCGGTCTACAGACTTAAGGAGCATTAGAAAACACCACTATTAAAATCGACAAATTAAAATTTAGGCTGACGAGATTAGGTACACATATTGTGGAAGCAGAGTGAAGCAGATCTCAGGGACTGATTGCTCTTAAATGGGTGACCTCCCTTCTTTCACATCCAACAAAGGTTACTTCTAACCTCTCTTTAAATGCTTAGACACTATATGTGAATGCAACATTCATCCTTCGAGGACATGAGGATTGAATGTTTTCTTCCGGCAGACTTAGGATGAAAAGAGCTCCTGACCCAAGTCTTAAAAGTAGCATGTACGACAAATCACAGCTCCTCTTAAGACAGGGTCAGCGGGTCAAATCATGAAGGTCCCCAGCATCCTTTTCTAGCTCTCTTCTTTCAATGGAAAGAAAGAATGAACCAACGTAAAAGGTGCAAATGAGCACTTACAGTATGTGTATTGGAAAACTCTCCCTCCAGAGGGAAAATGTAAAAAACGTGTGTATTCATGTTTGTGTGGCTTCCATAAATAGGAATGCTGTTAAAACTTCTTTGCAGCCTCTCGTCCTCCAGCTGTGGATCCGGTTTGTATTTTTCTACTTGTAGCTCGGGAAGTTGTTCCTTCTGCCTTCTGCCTCTTTTTGCTCAACACACAGACAGGAAAAATGTGAGAAGAGGTGAAGCGTACAGAGAATTGAAGCTGTCTTTTTTTAAAGGTGTCAGCACACCTTACTTTTGCATAAAACATATCACACCTCATAGATGATCCATTAGCAGGTTACCGCCAAAGAGCCAAGCAATGAGCTGACGAGATATAGCTGCAGCACAGATACAGACACTCAGCATGTGCGCGCATTCACATACAAACACTGACATAGGACGTACACGCACGCACACACACACACACACACACAAGAGGATGGGATTGCCCCCGGGGGCGAACGCATGTGTAGCTGCATTCAAAAAACACTTTTACTGGCCTGACTTCTGGGCTCCAACCTTACGCTGCCTCCAGAGAAAGAGCAGAACACCAAGTGTGTGAGATAAAGAAAAAGAGAAAAAGACAGATGAACATGCTAAAACGGAAGAGAGAGAGAGAGAGTGCAAAGGAGCACGTCCACACACCCCTGCACTTCCAGACACTGATTTATAATTTTAATATCTCTAATTTTCACAGCAGCGGCCATTTTCCAAATGTCATTTTCCAATTTATGTCAAACCGTCTGACCATTTTTCTTAATACAGCTTATGACAAGCTCGGTGGTAAGGTAGATATGCAATTCAGATTGAGTGTTTTACAGGCACAGCAGCAGACACACCAGAGTTTTGTGTGTTTATCTTTATCAGCGTCTGCACAGTATTTTGGTGGCTCGCAGCCCTATGCATGTGGGAAAAATTGGATTGTGCAAAATATGTGCCTTCAGGGAACAAACCATAATTCTGTCATAAATCTAGTAATTACAGTTATCATAATAAGAAGTATGATGGAGGCAATGATAATGTATTAAAATATGCATTAACATTAAGAGCTTGAAATGGAATGTGGGCTGGCTTCATGGCCATTACATGAATATTGATGTTAATTAAAACAGAACCGCCCTTTTTATGTATCACTCTATCTTGTAGTAATGGTAAGAGTTGGACACAGTGGTGAGCCAGATGGAGAAGAAGTCATCATTGGTTGGTTCACCCTATGGGGGGCACTGTGGATCTCCTCTTGGATGTGCTGGTGTCCTCGCAGCTGTTTCAATCTCAAAGAGAGTTTTCAGTCCGTGGATCCAGATGTTTACAGCCTATATGTCAGCTGCGATGCATAGTGGCGTTTAGACCTGCTTAGGCGAATCTAAACAGCCTCACCTCTATCCTTCCTCTCCCCTCTGAGCCAAATGCTGATCGACTCTCCGCGAGCGCGGCCCGCCAGCCCATGTTCCCTACTATTGAAAAAGAGTAAAAATAACAGGAACAAGTTGTCGGAAATGAAATTTCAATTCATCCAGTCCCTTTATACACTGGTGCGAGAGCCTGTCGTTGAGAGGGGGAGATCAATAGTGTTTAGACAGCAGGGCAGATTTTCTAAGCGCCGGATCAATAGGAAGGAGAGAGGAAAAAATACCCTGGCTTTTCTTTGCCTGTTGTAGTAAATAGGAACAAATCAGGGGCCTTAGGCTAAATGGATTGACCAGCTGTTTCCGAGTTCTGTGTTGTAAATAAAGATCCATTCTTAGGTGTGTAACTGAGGCCCAAAGGCGCAAGTGTCACTGTTCAGGTTGGTTATGCCCAGGACCACACAAGTGTGCTGATCAGATTAGGGAGGAAAGGGGCTAGGAAAGGACAGAGGGCAAGGCCTGCAGACCTGTCTACAAACACAGGACTGCCAAAAATAGAAGAAGAATACAGCTGGGTTGTTGTTATATTCCCTTGCCAATCAATCTTCTCAAAAAGCAATAGAGTTATCATCAACAGGCCAGACCTTCTTCACTGACTCTGACTTCTCGAAGGAAGTAGCCTAAAACTGTCTACAGATAAAGTCCGATAAGAAGCTAAGACCCTGACAGGATGACTGATAACCTGCCTGCTTAACCTCAAATCTGGACTTATTAAAGAAAAACATCACAGGCTTTGTTTTTACAAAAGTCACCCGTCAACCACAGTGATGGTTGAAATCCAACACTAAAAACACTAAAAACCAGAACAAAATACACATCGGAGAACCAGATGACACAGGACCTGTGGTCATTACTGATTACCTCCGAGCTCATTGAGAAGACACGTGTGTCAAATGTGAGTGGAACAGGGTGGCTGTTGACTCATGCTGCAGGGTTGACATGAATAAAAATAGAAACGGGAGAGAAACGTTGGCTTTTCGCCGTTCTTGGAGAGCTCGCATGCAGCTAAATCCCTCTCTCATTAGTTCTGGTCACGGTCAGCCACCGAGCTCAGCGTCTCGCTAACTATACACACTTATCTGCTTCTGTCTGTAGGTGTATTATGTATAATTGGCTTCTCTTTGCATGAATTATGAAAAGAAAAATGCAGTTTGGTGCCACTATGGTAATAGATGTACAAACAGATGTTTCCAAAATTATCACTGCACACACATAATAAACACAGAATCTGCACAAGTGCATACAGAGCAGCCTGACATGTTGTTCAACTCATTTGAGGGTAATTTCACAATGTAATTGAGACTTTGTGTGTGTTTGTGTTTGTGTGCATGTGTGTGGTTTGTAAGTGCCACCTCTCTATGATTAAGGTGACCTTAGATTGTGCACTTACGGAATCTCAGGCTGAGCAGCAAAGGTTAGAGCACAACTCATTTGCTTCCTGAACACATTACCTTAATGATGCCATTCCACACGCCTCCATTTCTTCACATTCAGAGGAGAAGCAGTTACACTGTCTATTAAGACTCTCAAATGGCTCCCCCAGCTATTTACTGTACCCACTGCTTTTGCACAATAGGGTCGCCTGACTTAATCGTGATAGCTCTGACTCGCTTCCCTTTCCACACAGACGAAAGACAAAGTCGTCATTCAGGAGCGGTCATTAAAAATTTAGATTACAGCTTCCTTGCTTGCCTCAAAACTGTTGTCTTTCTCTGTTTATTAATAGGATTGTTTTTTATTTTATTTTGAAGTGCTCATTGTGACAGATTGTGAAAGTGTCTCTGAAAGCTGCCTGCTGGCTGGCATCTGATCAAACCTCATTTACTTGACTGGGGGGGGATTGAATGAAATGTATGATCATTAACACCGTGTCTACCTCTGGAGGAGGGGTGGCTGTTTGCCTCCTACACATTTTATCTGATGCATCTCAAATTAGGCTGCTGTTTTCTATGTTGTCTTTCAGTGTACTCAACCATACCGTTCACACACTGTTGGCACACATGTTGTGGCTGCTAAGCGACATGCCAAGCTGCTAACACATTCACATACACTCATACACTGATGACACATCAGGAGCAATTAGGGGTTCAGCGTCTTGCGAAGGAAACCTTCTTCGGAAGAGCTGGGGATTGAACCTTCTGATTGCGGGACCAGCTCTACCTCCTGAGCCATGCCTGCCCCATCGTCAGTTATCAAAGATAAAATATTAAAAGCCTTATTATCTATGTCTTGGCCAAGTAAACATCTGATGAGCTGTACATCCCGATGAGTGGTCCTCAATGTGGTGAAGACCCTGCGGTCTATCTGTTCCACATTCTGACCAATGTTAGCGATTTCCTCCCGTTTTGAAGTATTCAGAGTATTCTTGGGAGGAGACAAGGGCTATTGAGAGTGTTTATGTTCCTGGTTTGTACAGAGGCTTCTAATGTGTAACACAGGGCACTTCAGTATTCAGATGCCTGGGGCTATTCTCTAAGTGGTCTTTACTTTGAAAACACAGGTACCCTCCAGGGGTTGATGAGTGGTGGTTGTGTGCATGACTGTGTACATATCAGTAGGTAGTAAGAGGGGAGGGTAGATAAAGGAGCTGCACTGTTCTGAGACCCATGAAATGCTCTGAATAATATATCCATACATCGTCGGGCCATGTCAGAAGCCGCTGATGTATTATCTTTAATAATGCAAACTGGGATTAGGAGCTTACTTTCTTCTGATACATATGGTTAAATCTATTAATTCCACTGACACTCCCCAAACACCACATGTATAAATCCAATATTGTGCTTGGCTCTTGTGTGTTTGCCCTCTAAAGGAAGACTGAATGGTTTTTATGTGCTTATTCTAAATGAAAACTTCACAGTATGCAGAAGATTTGTCGTTGTAACTATACAAAGTAAAATTTGTTTGTTATTCAGATGTTGATATTCTTTAATTTAATGAAATTTGCAGGGATATATATTGGAACTATTAAGTAGCTTAAAACCAATCTGTATGAACAGTATATGAATGCAGAATCTGTGAGTTTTGGACTTGATACTTTCTCCTCCTCTCACAGCTGCTGCAGGACCTGCTCGGTGCTTAACATAGATTCCATCCAGCTCCACAGAAATCGCTTACACCTTACTCAGAAAAGAGGACAAAAGTTGTGTTGTATTTAAAATTTTAACACAGAAGGTAGCCTTGTATTGCCGGACTAATTCACAAGTCTCTATGTGGCTATCCGCTGGCTACACAGGAAGACCCATATATGGACAATATTGTAAAAAATATATAAAAATGTGCTATACAATTAATAGTAGAGGTTTGAAACACCTCTCACTATAATTACCACTCAGGCAAGAATGGATTGATAAACAATGCATTATATAGCCTGCTGTAACTTAAAATGCAGCGGTCACGCATGACTGCCCACTTCCTATTGCAGGGTAAAACTGGTTTCAACAATCAGAGTGAAAGAATATCAGTTTGCTCTGCACTGCATATGTATTTCCCAGAGTTTGTATTGTTAGTGAGCGCAGTGATGGTCAGGCCTCATAGCCATTTTAATGACTATATGCTGGATCTCGGCTGCACCTGATGCCAGTGACCTTGGTAATGAGGAGCAGCTGGTACAACAGTCATTAGGCCCGGCTACCTGCACCCTCAGGAACCATCTTTTATTTCGATGAAACCTTTTATCCATTTCTCTCTCTCTGCTTCTGTCGTAACACCAGCCGGGGCATTAATGACTATAGCAGTATGGCAAATGTCATTACATAGCTCATGTTATCAATACCTCTAAAAAGAGAACATCAATGGAAAAAGAGGCAGGGCACATATGTTTCTGGTAGTGTCACAATTTTGTAGGTCTAATTAAGCTTGAGTTCAACAGCACGGCTGCATGAGAGGAGAGGAGAATATGACCCAATTAAAACCAAATCGAAACTCAGGCTCACTCTACAATGTGGCTCCGACACACAATGAGCATGAACCTGTGAATACAAGGAGAACAAGCTTTATTAGGCTCTAAAAGCCCTGCTGCTACATTAATATTCTACCCTATGAAAGTAGCTTCACCCACCCATTTCCCAAACACTTTCCTGTCACTATTTGGTTAATAAATATCTTATTATTATGATCATCATGACTTTTTTCTCCAGATATGCAGAAGGAATCAGAGCCTATTACCAGAATGACAGGTGAAATGGGAGCATGCTGAGAGGAAAGTAAGGGTTGCCATGGTGATATACAAAGAATCAGATTGTATGTGTGTGGTTATGTGACTAATACCTGGCTGAACGGCTGCTACGCTCAGGCCTGTATGCCAAAGGATACTTAACCTCAATCACAGTCAGCTCAGGCTGGCTATGTGTTTGGTGCTGCAGCTACAACCTACAACATGTTCAGCTCCTCTCTAGCAGTGCAATAGTAGAAAATACAAAATCTACATTCTAAGGACACTGAAAAAAGTGTAACAGCATTCAGGGGGAGTGATTGCAAAGCAGGACAATACAGTCGGGTGAAGGAAAAACACAAATGGAATTGACAAAAAAAACAAAAAACAAAAAAAAGAGCTTTAAAAGTAGAGAAGCAGGTACAGAAAACTGATAAGAAAGGATCACCTGCCCAAGTGTCAAGTGTGTTGTTAAGCGTTAGCTTGGACAGTGGTAGCAGTGAAATGATGTGTGTTCTGATCTGTGTGCTGTTAACAGAGCACACTTGTTCCTCTGCTGTATGCTGTGTCAACTGAGTCCCACTCTGTGATCCCCCTTATTAAGGATACAATACCTCCCCTGCACAGACAGGGATTAATATTTGAGAATGTGTAAAATGGAATTGGAAATGAAATGACTTGGATCAAAAGTTAATTAAGAAACCCCTTGCACAAATATATCTTTTTAGATTGTGCCTGCTGGTAAGACAGCAAGGTGGGTTCAAACTGTTCCGAGCGCATCACCAGAAACCTCCAGGGGTTCACGTGGTAACAGCAGTGGGCTGATACGTCTGCACACATGTTGTTTAGATGCTTCAAAACAAGTAATGATGCAAGCAATTATTTGAAAATGTCTATCATACATTTAACAGCAAAGAGCTGCATGACACCCTTGGATTTTATTCGTAAGCAGGCGGTGTAACATCCTGAAGTCAATAACTGTTCATTTGTCTTGTTTGATTACAAGTAACCCCCCACAAACACAATGGGCGAGAGGCGGGGTACACTCTCGACTGGTCACCGGTTAATCACAGGGCTGACACATACAGACAGTCAACCGTTCGCACACACACTCACACTTGTAGACAATCTTCACATAAAGTTACTGCAATGCAACAGCAATGTAGTTGTGTGATGTCATTAGAAGTGGGACAGACGGGGACAAATTTGTTTCTATGAAGAAGTTCAGCTAACTAGTTACACATTCAGGAATATGCAATATGTTTCTTTTTGTAAGATTTGCTACTGTTGGACACAAGATGTCTCCTATTTATAGGTCCTCTACTGGACAATGACTGGCTCCATTCATTGTGATGTTACAGTATCGAACTCTTACTGTAGGCACAAGCCTTGATCTCTGATTTAAAGGGTTCATATGGTGACTTTCCCCCTTCAAGAGATGAATGCGAAAGTGTCAAATTGCACATACATCATGCTGAACAGTGAAGGCCAAACAACCAAGTGAAGGAACAGAGCAAATGCATTTTTAGTTTGATGGGGATCAGTCCTCTTAATCTACAGTCCTATTTAGAAGCAGTGAAAGTGTTTCTTTTAATACAACTGATTAAAAGTCATTCAAAAGTCAAATGCAACATATAGCAACATAGATGTGCCACTGACGTACGGAAATTATACAAGTCAATATGCTCTAATGGGAAAAATCATTCCACCGGAGCAATTATGGATCTAATCAGAGGTTTCTGCATGAAGGTACAACTCTCCTATCTCGCTACTATTTGCATCATAACACAGTGTGCAATATTAATTTCCGAGTGTACTGCTTATTGGAAGTGCGAAGTATGAAAAGCCATTAAGGCTCCGAATAGGAAAGCAATTTGCTGCCACATGGATTCGGCTCTATTAAAAAGAAAAATCTTGTTAACCATACTGAATTAGAGTCATTTGGCAAAAGGCATTCTGCCGCACTCCAGTAAAAATAAGTAATTATGCTTCCCTTCCTTCTATCCTACTCTTTCTTTCATTTGCACAAGTGAAGTGGGAAATGGTGGATGGGGAGAGCGAAAGGATGCATAGGTAATTAAAGTTGTTGGCTATCTGTTTGGTTAATGTAGGCATCAGGCCAGCTGGAGGCAGAGCAAGATGAGAAACACATCCACTTTTCTGTCTGTGTCTAGCAGGCCCCAGGCAAACCCTCATTTGGTCCATGTATCACCTTCTCAACTCCTGCAATCCAGAAACGTAACAGGCGGCTATCCATTTTTAAAAACTTGAACTGAATACTCCTCCGAGCAGATCGTGGTTTCATTCATGTACCAACTGAGTAAAATCTCATCAGCGGCTCTCTGTTGCGAATAGCCTACTGTTTAAATTAAAACATTTCTGCAGGCCCTGAGGTCTTTGCATATACATCATGTACTTGGAGTTCCTGGGGTTGCATACTACTGAAAAACAGTGGACACGTTTGAAAGGTTTTTTGGACGTCTATAACTATATTCAAAGATGTAACCATCCCATTCTTATGCCAGCAGGATTCTTTCTCAGCGAACTCTTGCCCTGAACCTCTAACGAGAAGTATTTCGTCGTAGTGTCATGACCTCTTAATCATCATTTCTGCAGCTGAATCCTGCACAGGCTTGGCTCCCTTCGCTTCTCCATAGGAATGAAAGAAAAAAGGTGACTTATGGGATGGCGCACATGGCCTCTGAGGTGTTTTATGGCTGGACCTTCAGGGCCTATTTAGGAAGCGCTGCGTGCTCCGTCCAGACCACAGGTATTGATTGTCAGCAATGCTGTGGTGTTGCTGACTAGTTAAAGCCATGCATGTGCCCTCACAGGGAGATGAAAATGAGGCCTCTGTGTGTAATGATCTGTGCATGAGCAGGGAGAGGAGGCCACAGAGACAGAAAGGAGGAGAAATTAAATCATTCCTTTGCTCTTTCAGGAGACGCATTGCAGCCAGCCATGCTTGGCTGCTTAATGTAGGATCTGTTTTTGAGAGGAAAATTAAAAAGAGGGAGAGAAGATAGTGAGAACGGGAGAGGAGGCAAGAGAGATAAATGGCTGGATGTGGAGGCGGTAAATGAGGGCATCCTGATGCAGAGAGCTGTGAGCGGATGTCCCTAATGGGGTAAGCTGATGGGAGCTGTCTGGTAGTTGACCACCACGGCTACTGCGAGCCTTGCTGCCTACCCCACACCAGGCCCTCCCACCACTGAGATAACCACACTCCTTGCTAATTGGCAGAAAACGATGGTGCATAACAAATACATAAGAGACATTGGTCTAATTTGAGAGGGGGTGAAACGATGGATGAAATGCTTCTTATCATGTGAGGCATTTTTTTTTTGTCAGTGAGCCAGAGACTCAGGCCTTTCCCCTTTGGAGAGCCACAAGCCAAAACATACAGGGACAAAGACTTTATTTGCAAGTGGTTTAGCTGATCCACAAAAGTTTTATAAAGGCAGGAACTGGACGTCTATGACCCTCTGGATAACCCCCACCTCGAAAGCCTCTCATTTCCACCACAATGGAGTCACTGCCTTTTTGTTTCACCCCACCGGCCTCATTAACACAGCCCTCTACCATCATTAAGACGTTTGGGGTGAAATTAATTGAAAGACAGATTAAAAATAAATTAAGAAAAATGCATTGCAGAATGCCTACGTGCACTTCATAAATCACCGGGGCAAAGCCACGAGCTGGCTTCCCATAATTAACTGCAGACTATTTATTTTATCCTGGCGGTATAAATTAGAATTCAGACGCACAGATTATATTAGGGCTGTCTGCCATGCGGAACTGCTAAGGGGTGTGCAGAATATTTTAAGGATACAAAGAGGAGAACAGAGAGAGAGAGAGGGAGAGGGAGAGAGAGACAGAGAGAGAGAGAGAGAGAGAGACAGACAGACAGACAGAGAGAGACAGACAGACAGACAGACAGACAGATGAAGAGAGAGAGACAGACAGATAGACAGACAGACAGATGAAGAGAGAGAGACAGACAGATAGACAGACAGATGAAG
>CAAKHC010001552.1:2189-15346 GCA_901007825.1 Macroramphosus scolopax
TCTAATGATCTCAGCTTCGAGAATCTAAAAGCTCAAGCCTTTGAAATCTCTCACTGCATTCCCTCCTCCCGTGTTTGGTTAATTAGGGCCTTGAAGCAGAGGAAATGGGAAGTGCCATTTTTGCAAGGCACTGCGGCATGCACGGGGGCACATGTGTAGAAACAGACAGCCCTCAACACCTACAAAGAAAGGTCAGGAAAGCCATTATCAGCATTCCCTTTCTCATTTAGGCCCCACTTTAGCTCCTGCTCCCTTGTAAATACCAATTTTGCTGAGTAATATTTGCAAAAGTGTTTGCAAATAGAAATAAAAAGGAATTTAAGCAGAACATTAACTACAAAGGTTGCAATGTGAGCAAATAATTAAACAATCATTAAAAAGAAAAACAAATTACGATTCCACTTTTTTCAACAGAAACCTCCAATTACAGGATCCAGCAAAACACCACTATAACTGACCTTAGAGAGCAGTATTTCACACCGCCTCAAATTAAGATCGGATCGGACATGATGACCCAAGTGTGCAGCCGCTAATTAGTTGAATCATGCATCTGATTTTTTTTTCAGAGGCCACAGAGATCAATATCACCAGCTGCTATGTCAAAAGAGACGTGTCCTCAATTAAAAACCTGCAACATTACAAATAAAGTAATGACACAGTCGAAGCCACTTCTCGCCTTTTACCTCCATCATTGTCAGGAAAGACTGATTACATGCTGCATCACGAGACACAAAGGAAAGTTGTGCACCTTTTTCTTGTAGTAGATGTCCTTCTTCCTTTGGCCAAAGGTGATGATATCTTTTCCTAGGGGCTTTTTATCACTGCAAAGACATCAATTAAAAGGTCATTACAGTATATATATATATATAAGACAGAGGCTTCTAGGCATTCATCTCCTGTGACTATAAGGCAAATTGAAATGTTTCCCAGAAGATGGTGGCCGGCGTGCATTATGGCATGTTAACTGAAAATGTCATCATGTTTTTCGATAAATAATTTACTTTTAAACCACCTTTTTATATCCATGCACCACATTACAAATGACCACTGAGCTACTGTATGACAAAGAGAGCAGTAAAGATGATGGACTAGTGCCTAAAGAGATAAGTGGTTAATTGGGTGGTCTATCTCTGCAGAGGATCTCATTACGATTGCTCAGAGGGCTCTGTTATCAAGCCCGGGCTCTCTAAAGAGCCACTAATGACACCTTCCATTCTGATAAACCAGAATTTAGCCGCAATTCCCACCAACTCTTTTAGGAAGACAAGAAAATAGACATAACAGACCTGATGGGAATGTTTTAACAACAATACTTGACAACGGAATGAGATAGAGAAGGATTTCCATCAAGAGGGTATTCTGAACCTCATGAGAGTGCTATAACTAATATCTTGTCAATTACAGGTTGTCAACCAGGTTGGGCCTCATCGGGTAGCAATATCACTTATTTTTGTATTGTGAGATGATTAAGAAAAGAATGGAAAAGCTACAGTGAGGATATTCTACAAAATTACAGGTGAAAAGATTAACAGCTGTTCATGAGCTGGACACTAATGCCAGACAGGTGGAAACTAAATCTAAAGCATAGAGGAAACATATTTCTCTAAAATATTAGTCAAGTTTCCTAATCACATGCACATTGCAAACTAAAACTGTTCACCAACTGCTGGTTTTGTGCTGGCTGTGTCTATTTTCTATGAACATCTTATGCAGCTCAACATCCTCCAAAGGTCAGCGCATAAAAGAACAGTGTAAATCGCTTCAGACGCCAGGCTGATGAAGGCAGAGGTCACCTGACAATGATGTGGGAGTTGAATATAGAATGGTCAAGAGAAGAAGAGCTGTGTGAAAAGTGTTTTATTTTGAATGACACACAGAGAAAACAGAAAGAGGACTACCTGGTTTTGTAGTTGCTGATGAACGGGTTGGTGTCTGCTTGCGAGTCACTGCTAAAGGGGTTCGGGGAGCGCAGGTCTCCAGAACTGCCAGACCGCCCCCCGTTGTTGTTCTTGCGCCCTTCCTTCTTTCCCGTCACACGTTCCAGTAGGCTGACCTTCTCCTTTTTCTCCTTCCGCTCCGCCCGGTCCCACAGCTGCCCCTGCTCCCCCTCAAAAGGGTTGCGGTTGCGTGGGAGCGTGGCATACTTCTGTGGCAGGGTGTCACTGATATCAGTGAAAGGGTCACCGTGTGCCTCGTCGTCCTGGTAGCCTGGCATCTCGCTCTGGGAACGCCTGTGAGGGCCAGCTGTACCTGGAAGACAATCAAAAGACATTACATCAACCTATGAGGTAGTTACAATCTAGAAGAATTCTATGGAATGAACATATATCATGTCTGATTGTCTGTGACCGACAATTGGATTATATATTCAGGCTTTTTAATTGCCAGTAAAAATTTGAATACATCCTTTTATATCTCGATTACATATATATATAACTTCCTGTATCTTTGTGTTATCTATCGACCTCGACTGATGACCACTAAAAACTACAAAGGCATCCCACCTCAAGATCTTGACCGTGATAAGTGAAGAAGCTTAATAAAATGAATTTTGAACACAAATACAACTTCAAAATTGTATGAAGAGACACCACAATGCAAAATACTGCATTTTATAACACTTATTGTCTTTTACAGCTTCAGATGTCTTTTCTTAATAAATATCTGACATTGTTTAGACAAAAGCCTCTTGCGTTTCCTACTGTCGTCCATGCTTGAAAATAAGAATATCCTACAGTAGCAGGGACTTGCTGTTCAACAATGACAACAATGACTGCTTGGTGCACATAATATGTTTAACATCTTGCTGCTTTGATCTGTATTCCTTACTAAATCTCTAAAAAATGGTTCTCACCACTTTCTTCTATGGAGTTCATGGAGTCCAGTTTGGGACGAAAGTGGGTCCCAATGAGGTCCGACATGGAATGAGCTGCAGAGAGCTTATGAGCCCCGGCGAGCAGTGGTCTCTTAACCTTGGCTTCAGGCTGGGGTTGTGGTTCTGGGGCACAGGGTGGACGGTTGGGCTCTGAGTCACACGCAATGGAGCGGGGCAGGATGGCAGAGGATGTGTCAGAGTAACCGCTGTCATGTTTGCGACCCTTCATCTTGTCCTTAAGTTTCGAGAAAGGTGAGCGGGGCTTTTCCTTCATGGAGAGGTCAAACATACTGGCTGTCATGTTGTTCCTCATGAACTGGATACTGACTTGGATGCGGCCTCGCTCTTTCTTCTTCTTTGCAGGTCTGGACTCCAAGGAATACCAGCTAAAATGAGAGTGCAGGAAGCTTCGGGTGAGCAAATTCAATGAGACGATTTATGATCAGGATTTATAGAAACTACACCCAGTTTAACATAATTCAAAAAGACAGATATACAATGTCCAAATGTGGTAAAAGTCCTAACACTATTAAACAATGTGACAAATGGAAAAAAATAACGCACCCATTCTATTTAATGGGCTCTACCTACCTCTTTTGAGACACCACTGAAAAGGCTAATTTGAGCAGACTAATCCAAGAGCTACACACAAATGCAGAGGCTTAAATCGTTTGAACTTTTTTGTGACAGCGAGAGTACAATTTATCATTCAGGGGATAAACATTATTCTTTGTAAACTGAACATACGAAATAGCCTGGAATGAAAGACCATTTCAGGCTGCTTTTGGGTTCCTATTTGTTTAACCTCCCTGCTTTTTCAACTGGAAGTAATGGGATTTATGCTCTCACTCTGTGCAAAATAAAGTGGCATTTGCACAAATCTGGCCTTTGTTCAGAAATGCAAGCAATTGAGAAATTTCATCACAGGGCAACCCAGCAGTTCATAGATGCTAATGAGTTATATCCTCCAGGTTGTAGGGACAACACCCTTTTGGAAATCTTGAGGGTGTATTCTACTGGCAGGCCACTCATTCAACCCCATGATATTGCTGTTTAATCAAAATAATGATTTGTTCCCTATTACACAATTTTACTTAATGGAGGACCCTTAAACTGAATACACATGTTCCTGTCTCACTACTGTTCTACAGTATCCCATCAATTCAAACATGAAATATTAGTTATCAGTTCAATCCAAAAAAAAAAAAGTGTTGGTATTGGCTTAAAAAAATGCAGCTGTTGAACGGTATTCTAAACCGTCTAGCACGTGGCATGAGAGCCAAGTCATGAAAGGCCTTGCTGGGTCTAATTCCCAGGCTGCTCGCCATGCTCAGTCTGATCAGCAGCCACAGCATGCCGCTGCCATGAGGCCGGGGCTGCACCTCAACTGCATCTCAAGGCCAAGATAAACCTCCGTGTGCTTGGAACCACAATCCTCCCGTTTGGCCCCTGGACCGCTGGGAAACTCCTAACAATCAACAAACACAGGTGTGCGATAATTATGGGCTGCCAACTCAGATATCAAGACGGGCTATCCTCCCCAATATGTCAGTTCAAAAACATTGCGGATGGGCCGCAGCAAAAACAGACCCACTGTGGAGTGTGGATATAGTATCTAGGGTGCCGGAGTCATTGTCAAGTACGCCGGCAGTGTGGGAATGGGCCAACAGACAACGCAGGCATATCCCTTACAAAACCTCTGCTGAAAAAACTTTGCGGCCTTGAGGTGTATCAGCTCACGCACCTAAAACAAATACATCCCAACACCCCTGATTATAACATATGGTAATTCTCGAACCAATGGGCGAAGAGGATGTGTGATGAAAATGTGCAGTGAGTTAATTAACACCAGATCTAATTTGGTTACTCTGTTCCTGGTTCTTAACATATGGTTTAGCAAAAGCATGCATGTTTTTAAAATTAGCTTAATAATTCTTCTCCTTGCTGATTTGATGGCATGTTAGTTCACTCCACATTCACTTTGCTCATGCCTTTTCTGAACCACAAGGGAGCGGTTCCTGTCCCAGCATGCACTAGGCAGAGGGCGGGTCACCTGTTCATCAAAGAGCTGACACAGATAGACAACCTATGACACTTAATATCGCTCCTACAGTCTCCACTTTACCTCACCTGCAATCCTTTTTCCCTGGAAGGAAACCAAATCACTCAGTGGAAATGAAAAACTCTACATGGGCCACTATTCAAAGAAAACAAAGAAAGGAGCTCACTACACTCATGAATTGGGAAACAATTGCATGAATAGGAGTGACGAACAAGACATGTTTGACCAGCTCCACAGGTTTCAATTAGGCAAAACAGGGCTACCCATGTCAGTGATTAAGCTAAAAGTAATTCTCTCTAATAATGTAGGCCAGGTCGTTGCTAAGACTCAAACAATAGAGCGTTCAAAAACATGGAAAAATCTCAGTTTGAACAGTCCGTGATCAATAACTGAGCAAAACTGTACAATCTAAACTAAAAGAGAGGTAACTGCTTCTGATAGAACAGTTCAAATACTGGACTACAATTCATTTATGCTCTTTAAACAGCTCTATTGCATTAACGTATTTCTAAAACAAGGGCATAAAAGAGTTACATCATCAACTTAATTGAGAAAAGAGCACAAAATGAAACAGACAAGACATGGCAAGCTGCCATTAAGTCCCAGTATGTAGCTTAATGTGGCAATAATGCCAGCAGAAAATGTGTCAAATGAAGACTAACTCAGTCCATCCTGTTATTTACTTCTGACTAAAATAGTTGTGCAAATATTTTCCACTTCCTCTAAAACGCCAGCTTCTATATCAACGGCACATTGATGCGAGACGGTGCTTGCTGGTTCGTGAATGTTATAAAAATATCATATAATGAGCCAAAGACTCAGCCAGAAATATAACTATGATTCATGACAAGGCAACGTAACTCAATTTGGTGGCATGACTATAAAAACATATAGCTCATTAGATTGATAATTTAGTTTTCTTTCCACAAAACGTTCCATCATTCCCTTGTTTTAGTCAGAAATTTGTACGCAGTATCCTCATTGAAAGACATCACAGCGGCACTATGTAGTATTGCAGTATTTATTGGGAATAATATTTTAGTCTAATGCCGTGGCAATGACTGTGTACACTAACTCACCCTAGTTATTCAAAGGACATACTGTATAAAGTATATCAACAGTAATCTATGCCTATGTACGGAGAGTAAAAGCATGAAAGCCTGTTACTAATGTATATGGCAGTTGTGGTATTCTGTGGCTTGAGAGAAGATCTCAGACTTCAAGGCTCTAGTACTTACTCAGTTTTCTTTCGCTCCTTGTTATCAAATATTTCGTTGAGGTTGATGAACTTCTGACCGAGGAACTTGTCCATCCCAACCAAAGACCGATGCATCACGATGAGGCACAGTTCATATACTTCTGGGTTTCCCTCCAAAAGTAAACCGGGTAATTCAAAGGAGGCTTCTTCTCTCCAGACAGGGTTAAGTGTCTTCTCTGCCACTGATGTCGAATACTTTTCCTTGCCCAGCTGGATGATAGTATAGGCATCATTGGTGCCATTTTTGCCTTTGGGCTGTAAACCACTTGCTTGAAGAACAGTGGCTTGGACATGGGTTGGAAACCACTTTTGGGACTGCTCACCCAGTGACATCGTCAGCACTGGTTATTGACTGTAAGCCATTCAAAACAAACTAAATGGTAGTTTAAGCTATTATTTACTTTGGTGTGTGACAATTACACGTTTGTTGTCCATGTCAATATGGTGTGCCTACCGTAATATACATTACAAGCAATGACAAGACTGACAAACTGAGCAAGCCACATCCTCTGTCAAATCACAAATGTCCAAGCCACTGCTGAGTCATCTGAAAAAGACAGAAAGAGAACAGCATCAGTGTGTTTTCCCCGAACCATCACATGACTCATCCAGGAACACTGGTAATAAACTCTGATGACAGCCACCTGTCTTGGGTTTTTGAAATACTTACAGGAAATAAACAAGAAAAAACTACATGATGCCACATGATTTCAGACAGTAAAGACAATATCTATAAACATGTCTCCCTAAACTATAAATCAGAGTATCCACCTTGAAACTGATGATCACATCCAGTGACACATCGTGGTGTTGGTCAATTGTCACTAAATTAGGTACTGACTCAGTGGGATGAGGGCATCATTGTTTCTTATCATACTCTTTAATATGTTTTACTTAACAATAGGTACAATAAGAAATGTTCTTACTCTTATACTTAGAATAAGACAATAAATATATATTCAAGTGATATAGATCCTGATGATCTGAAAGTGTCATTATTTGCATGGAGCTTTCCAGTTTTAATTTTAGATGACTCATCTCTACAGTCTGCTTCTCAACTGATCTACTTGAAGAGAAACTGGTTTTATTTCGCAAATATAAATAATGATTTATACATGATATATAGATAATTACATTACTTCGGATAGGGTGAGCATCGTTCCACGGGGTTTGTTATGACGAACAAAGCTGTTAATTCAACTCTTCTACTGCATTACAGCAACTTTAAACACTTTACTATTGTTTCCTTCAATCAGGCAGCAGGATCACGGTAGCTATAAGCTCCTAGCTGCATAGCTAGCGAGCTCACAGAGCATCACCACTCATTCATACTTACCTCGGTGTCATTCTCACCGAACCCAGGACGTGAATCAGCACTTCAGTCCAGCAAAAACTGGGTCCACAAATACATTCTGGAGACGGTTTCCGAGCCAAATACCAGGTAATATTAGCTGTAGCTACTGTTGTTGCCTTCCATTGCTGATCCCTGCTGTCGACCTGCGGCGAGCTTCACTTCCTGACCTGACGTCACTTCCACCTCACCAGCAAAAAAAATTAAAATAAAGAGAATAAAAAAAGGAAACATGTGGAAAGGAGGACCGAAATGTAAAACAGTGCGGTGCACTTACAGGTAAGCTCTAATAGGAGGCTTTACGCTGTTAACTGATTTTAGCTATCACTCTTTTTTAGATGTGTGTTTTTGAGTGTGTCTGTGAGTACGTGCGTTTGTGCGCGCGCGCGTGCCTACACGTGTGCGTGTGTGTGTGTGTGTGTGTGTGTGTGTGTGTGTGTGTGTGTGTGTGTGTGTGTGTGTGTGTGCAATTTTTACTTGGGAGAGGTAAATCTTACAAACATGGGAAGTGCTTTTGTCTCATGAGTGGGACATGGAGGTGCAGATAAGGGGTTCACTTGAATGAACACAGACATGCTCGTCACCCCACTTGACAAGTGCATCTTAAGCAAACACACCTGCCTGTGTTGGTTTTATCGTCCTGCCACATCCAGTGCAGTATGTACACACCACTGGCCTGAGGCTCCGGCTGGGCCATCCATCAAACTGAGATTATTGCATTTATCTAGAGTACATCTCTGAGTGAAATGCTAAGGCTTAGTGAAATATTAGGCTGAACAAAAATGTAAGTCAGATAACATTTAATGCATGTGTGGATCCTACCCCTCATGGTTTGCATTAACTGCTGGTATAACCATTAGAGGAATAATTACAGTAGTGTATCATAATTAAGATTTCCAGTATCTTGGATCTATTGTATCACAGACAGTGTTAAAAAACAGTTTTGTGAAATGGTAAAGCAAACACTTATTTTTTTAGAAATATTTTACTAAATATTACTATTCTTATACTATTACTAAGATTTTTTACCTATTACCATATGTTTTTTTAAAAATTGTATTTAAATCAGACAGACTTTAATTAGTATTTCATCAAAAGTAGTAGTGGTGTTAACACCTTTACATCATTTGTATCCCCTTCAATTTAACATTCATTATCAGTAGCCGGTTTGGCAGCAGCTTATTACCAGACCTAAGACTCTGACTTCTGTATGAATGCGCTATGCCATTAAATTGAAATATTCTTGGTATGTTCTGAGTCATTTTGCACATATTTCCCTTTTCACCATCATTTATCTTATTATGACACTTTTCCATATACTGCTGTTGTAGCTGTCTCTTTAATATCCCTTGGTGTGTTATATCTGGACAAAAGAGCTCAGATTTATATTAATAGTTTTACATCATTGGTTATTATAGTGTTAAGTGTGTACTTTGAGGGTTCAGTATTTAATTAACTGGATTTAGTAAAAACAGACATTATTGTATCCACCACATACAGTTTATCAAGACATTTCTTCCTCAAAGACAGGAAAGAAGTGATAAAGCCTCTCTTGAAATATACTTAAACTGTTGAGTATTTACTCTGTGCAGCTCCTAGTTGACTCCCACGTGTTAGTGATTTATCCAATTGCAACAATACACAAAGTCCTTTTCTAGAATATTTTATTATCTGTTGTGGTTAACAGGGTCGTGTTGAAATGTATGGAATAACGACCAGAGGCATGCATGTACACCGCCAGGGTCATGGCACTCTTTTTTAATTTGACAATAAGTCAAACACGTTCAAATATTACCCTCCAAAGGAACATAATACCACTGTAGTAATCCTTTGTGAGATAAAACATGAAAGAACTGCATTCCAACATCACCTGTATCATTTTATTACTCTCCTCTGGTAGGGAATACATGGTGCATTTAAAAACAAAAGATCACGCCATAAATTAGAAAGTAGTAACGTATGGACTCTGTCTACTTTCCCCTGGAACAATGCTGAAGGTCGTAAACTGTCCAACATGTAAGTAAACCTGCCTGCATGGCAGGGTCCACATGTTGAACCATATTAGCCGCGGCCCCTAACGGCCGCCATCCACTCCGTGCACATGGTTCTGGTTTAGGGCCCGTTTCTTCAACACTATATAGGTTGTATTACATTTATTAAACACTTAAAAAAAATCTCTTGCTGCTATATTGTCCATCTGTTGAGGACCACAGAATATATATGAAAGAGGCATGAGGCATGGCATGAAGAGGGGAAACATTTGTGATGTCAGCGCTGGTCTTATTGCAGTGCTTGGAATGACTGATTTAAAAGGCCCAGCTTTTAGCCGAGCGATCAGTTAGATCACTGATGAAATTTAATGAAAAAAGAAGGAGAAAGGCACACAAATCACCTCTGCTTTGCTCTCAGGAATGTTTTTGTGGAAATTCTTGATATATGGGTGCAGATGTGCGACTGCAGCGTGACGAGCAAAGCTAAAAAGGGCTGCTAAGCTGGGGCAACATGTCAGCCCGGTGACTCCCTAAAGGCCCTGATTTCTACCTTTTAACCTCAAAGTGAAACAAACACCAGAAAATCTACAACTTCCACAACTCATTGGTCATTTAGTTCCAGTTGTTAAAGTCCCAGATTTACACAAATATAATGGAAAGAAAAGAACAACAGTGAATCAATAAGGAGATTTAAACATGTTGCTTTATCCACAATGTTGGTATTATTTACTCATCAATGACTTAAGAGGGAAAAAGGAAACTAATCTTGACTTAAAAAAAAACATTAGGACAGGTTTGTTTGTGCAGGATGCGTTTGGGTCCTGTATGTCAAACTTATTATGTGCAGGGCTCACAACTGTCAACCCAGAGGTTACACAGGATTGCCTCTGCTATTGAGCTCTGACTGTGCAAAAAACACCCTTAAGGGGTTTAATATTGATCAGCATCTTAAGATTCATGAATTCGTGTTTTCTTTTTGTTGTATACTGTTTTATTCAGTTAGCTTGATTGCGCTGTCATATCCCAAATCCAGCACATTGAAGTGTTACGTTAAACATTGGCTGCACGCTGCAGGATAACACTCATCTGCCTGTTTACGGGATGTTCAGAACAAAAAAAGCCTTATGCTAGAAGAATGCATGCAGCTATCAAAGAGGCAATGGAATATGATCCACGAAGGTTAGTTTGAGTTATGGATCTCGTAAATATTATGGCTTATCAGAGGCCAAAATCCAGCACAGCGATTCATGTCAATGTCTATGTTCATGAGACATATGGTTAAAAGTATTTACAGTGTTTTCAATTTACCATCTACCATTAAACAGCAGGTTGTTTTTATGTCCACTAAGGAGGTTACGTTTTTGCTATTGTTGGTTTGTCTGTCTGTTAGCAGGATTGCACAAAAACTAACAGGCCGATTTTCACCGAAATTTTTGGAGGGTCGTAGTTGTATGGGCCAAGACGGAAATCCTTCAATTTTGGAGCAGATATTGGTTATATTATATATTATAACTACCGTGCTGATTGATGTGATATTTCCTGGGGTCTGTACCAAAAAAGCATGTTCCCTTATGTCTGGAGAATATGATTTGTAGGCCGGGGCATATCCGTAGAGCCACAAGGCTTCACTTATAAAGGTATGTTGACATATTTTACCTTCAAAAAATTGCAGATCCTGCGATTTGGATATTGCACTTGGACATGTTGTGATTTTGATCATAATGTGATTAATTGTGCAGCCCGTTTCCATAGTGTCTCAGGTCATGCTTAGGAACAGGATGAGGAGCTTGGGTATTTGTAAGTAAAACCAAGGCTCCTTCACATTGAAATAAGGCAGTTAATGTGGTCTGGACATCTGACCAGGTGACTCCTTGTGAAGATATTCCAAGCATGTCCACATGCAGTTTCAGAAAATGCTGCAGGTATCACAGTTCACATCCTGGCAACACCCTGAATCACCAAGGATGAGCTGGAAGAAGTACTAATACTGTAGAGTGCTGCCAGCTTGTCCCAAATAAGCAGAAGTGATGGAAAGTGGATGAATACCTTTTATTTAGGTAGTAGTCAGCCGATTCTCTATGCTCGAAGCATGTTGGCATCATGAATTCCACAAATGCAAAAATGAACCCAGCTGTTATAGGTGTGGTCATGTTGAGGAACCATACTTACGGCAGGTTAGGGGCAGATGACATTCATGACTGGTTGTTTTTTAAAGTCAAACGGCCAAATAGGTGCCAGGAAAAACCAAAGGACAGGAGACGTGCTTTCCAGATTAGAAGTACTTCAGTGCTAATTACAGACACCGTTGATTGTGGTTCTTCGTTTCAATTTAGAGCTTCTAGTAAAAAAGTGCATTTCAAATATTCATTCAATTTGTCAATCCGGTGTTTGATCAGATCTACTCGTGCACATCTTTGTTGGGCTCAGTAATTGCACTTAGCATTTGATAAATTGAATCACATCACCGTGTATCTGTATTGGAGCTGCTAAAAGTCCATGTTTTTGTCAACAGTGCAGTAGAAGTTAAGCACAGATTGACCAGACTCAACTTACAGTACATGTGTACTGAATTCAAGTCAATTAAATTGGAAAAAATAAAAAAGTAATTATAGTATCATCTCTGTACGCCTCTAAATTAGTGCATTCTTACATGCACAGTTTAATGTCAGCAGCACACTCTGAGGTCATGTTAAGCGGTTCAGGGGAACAGGTGTCCATCCTGCATCCATATGAAAAGACTCTACGCAGGCCAGAGAAAGCGCCCACATGTGTATGCCCTGAAGTCAGCCCCGTACAGGATGAAATAATTCATCAGAACTGTTCAGAAGAGACATTGCGAAGCAGAGTTCAGAGGCATGCTAATGACAAGAACATGTTCGCAGAGAAAAGGAAAAACTGTCAGCTCTGAATGAATTGGGAACGGCAGAAAAGAGGTTAGGCCATTTCAAACTCCTTATATCTTTTTATAATCCAAGTAGAGGGCATGCAAATTTCCAGAAGAAATCGGTGGTTTTGTGGCACATGGTGCATGCATGTTGAGCCGCCTTAGCTTGCGTGGATTTCTTCAGCCCAGTTTTACAGCGCAGCCTGTTGGATATTAGATGAAGATGAAAAATATTGGATTTGTTATCCATGTCGCTGCTATTTTATCTATTGAAAAGCAGCACGTGAGCCCTGTTGTTTTGCAAACCCCTCGAACCGGAGTTGAAAATAAAAACATTCAGCTGCATTTTACGCTGGAATGATTTAAAGTAATTTAAAGTAATGAATGTGAATCAGGCTGTAAATGAGTCTCTCCAGATTACCATTAAGATGTATAGCATACCGGCATTTGCATAGCCGATACGATGCATGGGCCTGTATCTTAACTGTTACACGCAGTGAGATATTGTCATGGGATACATATGTTGCGTTTGCATTAAAAAAACAAACAAAGTAGAATTACCTTAGCCCTCCTGAATAAAACGAGTGGGATGTATCATTACGTTTACCAGTCTTCAGTGCTAGAAGCAGAATGGAATCAGCTTATTACCAGTTTCTTTAAGGATAAACATCCCACACAGCTTCTCACACCACACAGTTTTATAGCAATTTGCCTATATTAAATATCAAATTAACAT